>VXBJ01005165.1:0-104994 GCA_013400055.1 Nycticryphes semicollaris
CTCCTTCAACCCACTCTTCAGGTGCTTGGAAACATAGATAATGTCTCCCCTCAGCCTTCTCTTCTCCAGGCTAAAGAGTCCCAGCTCTCTCAGCCTTTCCTCATAAGGGAGATGCTCCAACCCCTTAAGCATCTTTGCTGCCCTACGCTGGAATCTCTCCAGTAGTTCCCGGGAGAATGCTTATTTTTCAACTAAGGCTTTTATGCAGCTTATTTTTCTCTTCCGTAGGTTTATGGAATGGCCAGACAATTGGCTTGATTTGCACCTTTTACCTGTTGCTTCATACTTGCATTCTGCTTTTCAATTTCTGTGTTTCCTCATAGAAATCTGTGTTTGCTTTCAAAGCTTTCTGAGTCTATCCTCTTGGAACCAGCCCTATTTTTATTTTGACATTGTCCTGTAAAGCATTAATTCTGTGCAGAATTGTGAATATTCTTTTGGTAGGACACATTTGTCTGTTGCAGGAGAATCATAGAATGGTTTGGGTTGGAAGGGACTGTAAAGATCATTGAGTTCCAACCCTCCCGCCATGGGCAGGGACACCTCCCACTATACCAGGTTGCTCAAAGCCTCATCCAGCCCTATCTTGAGCACATCCAGGGATAAGGGATCCACAGCTTCTCTGGGCAACATCTTACAGAAGGACAGAGTTGTCTAGGGACAACGTAACAGTTTTTCCTCTGTTTTCCCAGGATCAGCTCATCCTATTTAAAACCAATCTCAAACCCACTTTAGCTGACCCTGCTGGGACCTACATGTGCTACTGCATCACTGGTTTTAATAAGTACAAGGAGAATGGCTGTACTAGCTCAGCCCAGTGGTACTAGCTCAGCCCAGTCAGAAGGTAGAACAAGGTCTTTTGCTTATGAACCCAGGATATCTTACAGCTGATCATTAGATAATTAATGTTTTTTTGTCTTTGCAAACAGCTTTTGAATGATGCTTAGTTCCATTTATCTGGTCTCTGCATTCATCAGTTTGCAGACCAGCTGCACAGGAATTGCTCTTAAGTGTTTCTACGCTCCTCAATGTGCATTCAGAGAATCTTTCTGCGTTGTTTAAGGGAAGGTAGAGGACTTGGCTTTGGGTCCACTGTGAGTTGAGATACTTGTATGATTATGACCAATTTTAATGCTTTTATTTTCTGGCAGACCAAATTCTTTTGTGATCATCACAGCAAATCGAGTGATTCACTGCAACAGTGACACCCCTGAGGAGATGCATCACTGGATCTCCCTGCTGCAGAAACCAAAAGGCGAATCTAAGGTTGATGGCCAGGAATTCCTTGTGAGAGGTAAAAGGAAATGCATGCAATTAAGACACGTGAAATTCATCTTCCATTTATAATCTGAAGGGGAGGTTTGACTGTAGCTAATCCAATCTAGGGCTTAGCTGCTCCACAGAATCGATCATTGTCTACCCCTCTTTACTTTCCTGCCTGCTTCTTGCCATGTCGTGTGTTGTGCTGGCTTTGGCTCTTACGTGTTTCCTTGTTATTCCTTGTTAGGTGGATTCAGAAAGCTAAAGCTGGAAAAAAATAAGCACTTCTTTATACATTTAGTTTTCTGAGGTTAGTTCTGTAGCCTATTTCAACATGTCCAGCAAATGCCGCCAGGGAATAGGAAGGAGCATGGCTGCTGCTTAGGAGCAGCTGGTTTGGGCTGACTATAACATGACACTGCAGCTTTTGTTTTCAGAAAGCTCTGTTCCTTCTGACACCTGTCATGTAGAGAGAGAGGGAGAGAGATCTTTGTCTGCTGTCCTCAGCTAAACAAACTAACCTGATTGTGGTAGACATAGTGAGGTAAGAGCAGTGCTCAGAGGCTGAGCAAATGATTTGAATTAAATCTTCAGTTGGAGCTTAGATGGAGAGGAAGGAGCTGATGCATGAGCAGTGGTCACACATGTATTACAAAATGTGCCCCCATTTGTCTCAATTATTTTTAAATTTCTTTAATTAATACTTTCATCTTATCACATGGTCTTAAGCATCAAAAGACATTTCTGATCTAATTGTGGAAAGCAAGTGCATGAGCAAATTGCCTTACATCTTCCAGAAAGTGTCTACCAGGGAATAAAGGTCTGAGAGTGGTCATGGCAAGGCAGAAAGACTGGACGAAAAGCTTCAGCAAAAAGCAGCATAAGCATTCCCTCCTAGTCTTAAGCATTTCAGAAAGACTGAGTGATATAAAGCAGATTATGAGATAACAGTTAAGTAACTTAAATTCAAAATACTTAATTGCAAGACAACAGTTCCTTTTATCTCATATTGTTCATTAGCTAAAGAAAAAAAATGAATGCTCCTTTGCAAAGTCAATGTATTTTATGCACTTCACAGTAAAATAAGTGTGTGACAGGGGTGTAGCCACAAAGGTATATGTTCAGAAAGGTCTGTCTCTTTATATGTGCTTTATATAGAACCTCTGGGATCAGTCTTTGAACTTTATGCCTTGTGAGTGGACATCGCTTTTTACAGCTTGAAATAGAAAATTGTCTTTTTGACAATTTTAGCAACACAGACTGTCATTTTTTTCTTTTCTATATGTTGAGTTTTCTTTTTTTTTCCTTTTGTGAGGAATCTAAACATGATATTATTTTTCGTGACTGTGGGAGGAAGAGATGTATACAATGCTTACAGGTCTCTCTAGTAGAAGATATGTATCACCAAACCTCTTTCATCGAGGTTTAGATAGGCATTTGGCATCTCTTTGGAAGAATGAATTGTGAATTACTTACTCAGATGTTTGTGACTTGTGAGGGAATCATCCTGAGTAGAGAATGCCCTCATGGTGATGGTAAACCAAACCACAAATCATTGATAAATATACATAGGCCTGAAGGATAGAATAGCTCTGTGAAAAATTTTGGGCTAATTTCTTACAGTGACTATGCAGGACCCTGCTACAGCCAGTAATGCAGAGCTGGTCCCAGCATGAGCCTTGTGCAGAGAGGTATAGTTCTGGTCCCAGAGGTAGAGAGTCACCAGGCAAGAGACAGGATTGCTGTGGTGGTGAAACCATTGATGTGCTGTGTTCCTGTGCTAGGCTGGCTTCATAAAGAGGTTCAGAGCAGCAACAAGATGTCCTCCCTGAAGATGAAGAAACGCTGGTTTGTTCTGACAAACACTGCCCTCGATTACTACAAGTCATCTGAGCGCACAGCTGCCAAGCTTGGCACGCTCGTGCTCAATAGCCTCTGCTCCGTAGTGCAGCCCGATGAGAGAGTCTTCAAAGACACAGGTAAGAAGAAGAAAGCGGCAATGAGTAGACATTCCATGTGTGGATTTGCTCAAAGAGGGGACAATGCAGGAATGTAATGACGTGTCATGTTGAGAAGGTAGTTTTGATGTTACCTGAGACTCTGTGTCTGGCTGAAAACGTCTTTCCCCACAGAAACTGCAAGAGACTTGCAAAGGGCTAGAGAGTAGGGCTGCAAGTGACAGTAAGTCCCTTGCGCCTGACAGAGATACACAGCCCTGATGTTTTTCCACTGAGTAGTGTCACTGTTTATCTGAACGTTTCCCAGACTGGGAAAGGGGTATGAGTTCTTATAGTTGATGCTAATTATCAGTCCATCTCTGTAAATAACTCATTTTGTGGCATGACCCACGTTTATCTCTGGGGTCAATGTTACTCTCTTAACTAAGAGCAATGGCATACACTCTACATCTTTTTTTTGTAACATAACTCAACTTGTTAGAAACAAAGGTGACAAGGGCTTGTGTTTGCTTTCTGTGCAGTTCTGGGAAGGCAGGATGTGACACAATCTTCCACTACTTGCCTTATGAGTTTGGGAGGGAACTTGGGTTATGAGGTAAAGGGTGAATCCCCCTGACAAAGAAGATGAACCTTCAATAAGACTTGAAATACTGGACATTTGAGTAGCGGAGCTACTTGGAGTATTCTTTAAAAAGGCTGGAGACTGGGAGCATTTATTGAAGTGAGATGAGCAGAAATTTATTCTGCTCATTTGCAAGAAATTGTCAACGTTTTTGTATCTCAGCAAATGTGTAGTGCTGCCTTTAGCAAAGTGAATTATCATCACCCTGACCTGTTCTCTCAGTTTGTCAAACACATTATTTTTAAAAGTTATGAGCATGATTTGGCAATCTGACCAGGTACTGTGTTTAGAGTGGTCATTTTCTGAGTGGTTAATAGCACAGTGTAGCCCAAACCCTGTCTGTGAAGATGAGCTGCCCAGTGGGCACAGAGGTATTCATGTTACACTGCAAGATACTTTTCTCTTGGAAAGCTGTCTTTGTACCAAAACCTGGATTGAGGTCTTCCTGGTGATTGTTTGGGAATGAAGGACATTAATGTCCATTTTAACCAGGCAGACACATCATACTTTGCTGTCAGAACAGCAACGGTTTTCCTCAGCCGTGTGCTACAGGCAAGAAAAGGAGATAACATGGAAGCAAGTTTCACCTTCCAGCTTCTTTGTTTCTCCACAGGCTATTGGAACATCATCGTGCACGGGCGGAAGCACTCCTACAGACTGTACACGAAGCTGTTGAATGAAGCCATGCGCTGGGCCTCTGCCATTCAGGGTGTCATTGACAGCAAAGTCCCCATAGAAACACCTACACAGCAACTCATTCGTGACATCAGGGTAAGTGGCATCGTGCTCATTCCCAAGTGAGTTGGGAGCAGCCAGATCACCACTGGCCTTACCCAGGCATTGCTGAGGATGTGGCCAGAAGCAGGGTTGCTCTCTTGCTGTCTTAGGCAGAAAAAAAACCCCACAACTAAACTTAAATGACTGTGCAACTAAATAATCAAATCTTAGGTGAACTTTATTTTGAATGAACATGTTAACTGATCTGCTTAAGCGTAGGCTGCCGCTGCTGTGCAATTGCAAATCACATGCAGGATGACAGCATCAAGTATTTGCAAATCCCTGCTTCATCCTTTCCTTTCCTAAGCATCCTCTGGACACAAATACAAAAAAATCTCTATTCCTACCAGTCATGTGACTTTGCTGTACCCTGAAGTCCTCTTCATACCTAAGGCTTGTGTGGCTAAATAGCAGAGTGCAGGTGAGAAAAAAATATCCTTCAAAATAGCAGAAATTGTGCCACTGTAGCAGGAGTAATTTTTGAAAAGGCTTCATTCCAGAAACTGTGGCAAATTAAACGTAGAGTCATATTAGATAACACGCCAAAGCATATTTCAGAAGAAATATATATGTAAACTTATATATTGTGATGAGCTCTAAATCGGATGCAATTAGGTAATAGCTACTCGGGAAGAAAGAGCTGGGAGTGATTGTGGAGAATCTTGGAAAACTGCAGCTCAGGGTTCATGGACAAATGAAACGTTTAGTACTGTTAGGAAAGGAGTAGGAAAAATTTGATGCCAATGTTTTGGTTGTCCATTTCATAAACACTTGTAGTGGAACCAGACCAGTTCAGGGAGGACAGGCTCATGGTGAATCTGTGGACAGAAAGTCCATTAAATACTTACTGTTGAAAGCTTGATTAATATACCAGTGAGGAATCATGCCATATACACCTGTTACATGCTTGCATTAGATATCAGCTGCAAGCCACGTTTGAAATCAAGATCCTGTGCTTGGTATAGCCCAGCGTGGCTATTCTTGTGTTTAATTTTCAGAAATAATGTAAAGAGTAATTTTTTATGTGATTTATGCTTGGGTCACCTAGTCCCTCTGTGGACCTCCAGAAATTTAGATAAAGGTAGGTGAGCTTTAACCTAAAAGTATACAGACATCCTGTGAAAGACTATCCCCATTTGATGATAATTTGTTTTGTTTTATTTTGTATTTTCTTTAGGAAAACAGCACAAACTTTGAAGTAGTGGAACAGACATATAGGAGGAACCCAATCTTGCGATATACCCAGCACCCTTTGCATTCCCCTTTGCTCCCACTACCGTATGGAGATGTTAGTGTCAGCTGTAAGTATTTTATCTATGTGATGGAATCCCTTCACGTTTTGAGGATCAGTGTGGAGTCCGAGCACCAGAGAAGTGGTCTGTAAGCTCTCTCTGGGCAGGTGAAGTCCGTGTGGGGGAGTGTGTCCCAGAGGTTTCAGAGAAAGGGAGCAGTCCATTTTTCTCCCCAGAATGTATCACATACGTATATGCCCTTATATCTTAGCAACAACGAATCTTAAAGTTAATGGGGGCAGATAGTTTATCATCCAACGGGGGGAACGTACAGCCTGTCATCCTTGAGCCGCAACTGGGTTGTATATGGATGGCTCCAGTAGAAATCCTACAACAGGATTACACCACTCAACTGGCAGTGGAGTAGTATTCATACAGAAGCTGCTGTAAAATCAGACTAAATTAATCCTTTCTTCTGATGCTTCAGGAACATGAAAGAGGTAGGCTGTTTGGTAGGCCACCAGAAAACCAAAGTGATTTGCTGATGATTCCAGACTGGGGTACAAAAACTGAAAGCTGCTGCTGAAGAGCTATGGAAGTATCTCTAACACGGTGTGACTGGGCCACAAAACCTTTTCAGAGATTAATTTCCATCTGGATATGCAAAGCAATGTATATGGAAAAAAGTCCGCCACGTAGGCAGTGACAGGTCTGAGTGATCTAGTTTTACTTAGGAAAGTGAGCACAAATTTACATAGTTTTATGAAAATGGCACCTGTTATACTGAGCACAGAAGCAAAACAGCTAATGGAAGGTTTTGAAAGCTTAGAAAAGGAAAAAGAAAGTGTTTGGGTGGCTGTATTGATGTATCACGCACCTGCATCTTGAATGCAGAATGCAGCTTGGCCTTCCACATCTTAATAAAAATACAGGAGAAGTAAAAACCTACCCAGAGATGATCAAAGGCATAGAAAGACTTGCCTACTATTAAGAGACTAAATAGAGGATTATTCAGCCTCAAGGAGAAGTTTTTAGGGCTAGAGGACTGTCAAGGAGGAAGTGAAAGGGGAGTAAGTCATCACTGTCTCTATTGATATTGATTAAATTAACTGGAAGATTAGAAGCCCAGAAAAAATAAATTCTGAAATACAGAAAAATTAGAGTGAGTACTTCCACCGTGGAACCTGTTGCTTTGGGGCTGTGTGGTACCAGTAATGCATGGCCACTGGAGAAGCAATGGCTGTGTAGGAGAGTCAGAAGGATCTGTAGTCCCAGAAGTGCACACAGGAGAACGCAAGCCTGCAGCAGCATGGTAGTATCACGTACTTCTGAGCAATTCAAAGCAGACGTTTAGGTGCTTAAAAGATGTCACCAGTGTTGGTGTAGGCATTTTAAATCTATGTGATAGGTAAAAGCTGCATCTGTGGTACAGCAAGTTGCCAAAATTCTGTGTTGGCTGAGGAGTCAAAGCTAACATGGGCACAACAGAGAATTTTGGAAGCATGCAAGCCAGGCTTTGAATACCACCATTCAGGCATTTAAGCCTGAACTGCGTTAGTGACCCTCTGCTTCATAGCAGCTCTCAGGTGAGGAGGTGACTTTTGGCCAGCCCTTCACCTGTCTGCAGGTGAGGTGCAAAAAGCTGCCTTTTGGCACCTCATCTGCAGACATGGAAGCCTGAACTCGATTTCAGTGCTAGTTTGCCTTAAAAACACTACTCTGCATTTCAGCCCATACATCTAAAGATCAATACTGCATTTACACATTTAAAGGGGAAGCGTTAATGAATTTTGAGTACAAATTTATGTTGAGGAGATGAGCTAACCCTTAGGTTGCTGTTCTTCTGTGACAGACTAGTGTAGTTGCTAGTAGCGTTGCTGGGCCGGTAGAAACCGAGACAGATGCTCACCTCTTGTCACCTTTGATCATTCCCCAGTGCAACAAGAGAAGGGTTACAGCAGCTTACAGGATGAAGCAGTGAAGATCTTTAACTCCCTTCAGGAAATCGAGACAGTGTCTGACCCCATACCCATTATCCAAGGCATCCTGCAGACCTGCCATGATTTGAAGCCCCTTCGTGATGAAGTGTACTGTCAGCTCATCAAACAAACGAATCACATGCCGCATCCCAACAGTACTGGGAACCTGCACCACTGGCAGCTGATGTCATGTATGAGCTGCACTTTCCTGCCCAGTAGAGGGATCCTGCGCTACCTCAAGTTCCACCTTAGAAGGTACAGGTCATTTTCATTCGCAGCCTGTTTCCTTTCTCTCTGCTTGTCTTCCACTGCCTGTCTGTTGTAGTGATCTGTGTCGCCCTCCTCCTGTGCAAACATCTTCCTGTGGTGTTGAAGCCTCCTGCCTCTGTGCACAATTCTCGCTACCAGTTGTTCTCTAATATTCCAACTCCCCCCTTGCCACCCATCTATTGTGTCAAAAGGACGTGGAAAGTAAGGCTACCCAAACAGTATCATGAGACTGTGTTAAAAGTGGATTTACAGCTGATGAACTACTGCTCACTAACGTCCGTATAAACATTCTCAACCTGCAGGAAAGGTGGGGACTGTACTTCCATATAAATTGAGATAGTTATCACCTTGAAGCTGCCACAGAGCAAAACGTGCACTGTGGAATAGTAGATACACTGTAAATCCAGTCTATAATTTTTCAATATTTGTTGTTTAACTAAGCACATAATGCTTACAATTTGTGTTTGTAATCTGCTTTAACCTCCAGTTCGCATGAATTTAATAATTTACATTTCTTCCCGATTTCTGTTCAGCATCTTATGCAGCTTTCCAAAGGGGGCAGAGCTGCAGCCACGTAGCCTCACTCCATTCATGAATGATGAGAAAGACCGATAAAATCTGTTTGATTCTTTCCAAGCTAGGAAAGAGTGAGGTGAAATTTGTGCCAGCACACCAAATAGCTACATCCAGGGCCTCATTCTAAGAGAAGCTGAAGAATACTCCATGTTGCCATTTCATGTGTTTATCACTGGAGTTGCAGATAGTGTTATACTTAGAACTGCTGGCCTTTGAGGGAAGATAACTATGTACAGGCATCTACTTTCTACCTTCTTGATTCTGGAAAATACTGTAAAAGTGGCTCAAGCACAGCCAGCAACTTAAAAAAAAATTAAGAATGAATGGAAAATATTGACTTCATATTTCTTAATCTCAATTTTGTAAATTAAGACAGTTAATCCTGCTGTCTTCAACTGGTACTACATTCCTGTAAGTCTGAACTGCTTATTTCATACCTTGCTTAGAAATGCCACTGAAGTGATTTTGGAATGACTGGTAAGAGCAGGTTGTATGGTTTAGGAAATAAGCAGGCTCATTCTTCCTGTTGTTGCACTTGATGTCACTATCTCTGTGGATCTCCTTTTGTATAGTAGTCCAAGTTACGTGGTAATGCATGTGCTTTCTGGTTCACTGGTAATGGGTTTTTTTGCTTCTCTTTACAATTAGGGTAAAAGACCTTTTTCCAGGCTCAGAAATAGACAGGTACGCGCAATTCATAAGTGATTCCCTGAAGAGAACAAAGACAAGGGAGTTTGTGCCCTCCCAGGAGGAAATCCAGGCTCTTCTCACCCGTGAAGAAATGACCACAACAGTGTACTGCCATGGAGGTGGCTCCTGTAAAATAACCATCAATTCCCACACAAGCGCTGGGGAGGTAATGCATATTACGGTGTGAGCACATCTGTGTCTGGTTACTGGGTCTGTTGAAGGAACTCCTTATTCCCATTCATCTCCAATTTCTCATTTTTATTTTAATTTTTTGGGGTTTGGTTTTTTGGGTTTTTTTCTGTAACCACAAAGTCTGCAGGGAAAGCTCATCTTATTCTGCAGATTCAGAATTATGCAATGTCTCTGCCCAGGCTGTGGAATGTCGCTTAACAATTCTGTTGCAGAAATCTAAATACTTTTGGTGTTGTGCCCATTGAACAGGTAATAATTCTGATAACTTGCTAAACGGTTTTCTGGACAAGTTTAAATTCCAGTTTATAGTGTCATCCTTCTGGAATGGATATTCTATCAGTAATTTAATCATTAGCAGGTCAGAAGCAAGATTCCAGCTTGTAGTAGGCACTTCTGTGAAAACATTAGTGCTAAACAAATGTAAAACCAGTAGTAGTGGAATTGTTACTAGAAGAACCAAGAGTATTATCATGATATCTAAATCCATTATGTGCCTGTAGCTGGTGCAGAGTTCTCATTGCCCCATCTCCAAAAGGGGAGTGGAGATTGAAAAGGTTCAGAGAGGAACAGCGAGGATGATCAAGTATAGGTAATGACGACTTTGCAGGGAATTATTTTTTAGGGTTATAATTCTTTAATCTAAAAATGGGATAACCACGGGAGAAGTGTGATGGAGGTCTATGAATGATGAGTGTCCTGAAGAGGTTCTGATTCTTCATTGTGCAAGTGTGTGTGATCTCCTGTGTGATGTGTCTCTCTCTGATTTTGCAGGTGGTGGAAAAGCTGATCCGAGGTTTAGCAATGGAGGACAGCCGTAATATGTTCGCGCTCTTTGAACATAATCAACAGGTGGACCGCGCTGTGGAAAGTCGGGTGATTGTGGCTGATATCTTGGCCAAGTTTGAGAGGTACAAGAATGTTTCATAAAATCTGTAACTCCTAGTTGAATGTAACACTGTGTTACGTGATAGTACAGTCAGGTGGTTTTATCTAAAGCAACCACAGTGATTCAACCATCCACTCTGGTTTGAACCTCTCTTTGGTCAGGTTCAAGTGCTCTTTCTTACTATGGGAGACCATGGTCACATCTGTTTGGGTGACAAAGAAGCATTCTTTATTGGGCTTGTCCGGACAAAACCAGTAGTGCCTTTATCAAAGGGTACCAGTTTACTAGCAAAGTTCAGGGCAGTTGGCTTAAGTCTGATAGTGATCTTGTGGATTCACATCATGATGGCTACATCAGAAGAGAGAACAAAGGTTTGGGCATAGAAGTGCAGCTGTAATTTCTTACTGTGGACTGTGATTTTGTGGCCAGAGGTACAAAGAAAACAATAAATTGTGAAAGAAACTGGCAATGCCATTGTCTATTTTATATCTGTTCTAAAGACAAAAATAAAATTGTTCCAAATGGTGGCAAGGCTGATGCTTTTCAGAGTCACAGGGTTACCTGAAATGGTATCTTGAAACTGGGAAATACTTTTGTGTTCCGCCCCCAACTCTTGCACTTGTCTGGAACCATTGATCTAATTTTTTGATCAGGGATATCTGGTAAGAATTTTAGGTCCTTCTGAATCAAAATTTCTTGTGACTCAGAGAAAAAGATGGAAGTTGCCAGAAATTCTGCTGCACTGAGATTGTCCTGGTAAATTATGTAGTTGTGTGTGCTTTCTGTTTCAGAAATCCAGGGGTACCTTCATGTTATGAGTTGCACTGTGGACATCCCAGTACCTTGATGCTTTGATTACTGGGGTTTTTTTTCCCCTCTCACTCTGTTTCCTATGTTACAGACTTGCTGGCTCTGAAGAAGAAGAGGAGGAAGGACAGTGGCAGCTGTATTTTAAGCTTTATTGCTTCTTGGATATTGAGAATGTTCCCAAAGATGGAGTAGAGTTTGCCTTCATGTTTGAGCAGGTAAGCTCGCTCTAGGAGAGTGATTGGGTTTCTGGGATGGCAGAAGCACACAAGAGTATACAGAAAACTGGCTTACATTTGCATTGGAAGCAGGAATGGTGGTTTTAACAGAAGAACTTGGTGTGTTGGACTTTTGCCTGGAATCTGCCAAGCAGATACACTGCAAAATTGTGTAGGGAGTAGGAGTATTAGAACGAAAGCAACAAAAAGGAACAAAGGCTTCAAAAAACTGGAAGACCAATAATAATAAAATTTATCTTTAATTTCAAAAGATTTAGAAATTTGAATAATTACTCAAAAGATTCATTAAAAGTAACTGCTTGTAGAACATAGATGTAAAGAAAATTGTAAAATCTAGCTATCTGCATGTCAGCTTACAAGAACACCATTGCCTTGAGGTGTTTCCGGAATTACCTAAAAATCTCTATCTTGTGGCCAGTTTCTTTTAATTAACAGAGAAGCACTAAAACAGTGCTGCAAAAAAGGAATAGAGAATGTAGTTGACAATATTTATTCGCTGAGTCTTTTTTTTTTTTAATTTATGTCAGTCTAATCCATAGCACAGTGATGCTGCTTAGACCAGAGATCACACTGGTGTGAAATGACCTTGCAATTAGGGATGCAAAAGTAAACTGACTAGAGTACCCAGCTGTTTGATCCATCCCATCTTTCTTACTTCTAATGAACACATTGATCTCACCCCAGAAAAGTCATAGCTGATGAAAATTAATTAATTAATGTTCAAGGGGGGTCAGTGTCACGAAGGCTGAAACTCACAGTCAAATGGATGGCACATACATCACCCAGACAGTGGTTCCCTGTGAGAGCTTTCTTGTTAATGTCAAGTATTGTTAACGGGTGTCTGGGAAACGGTCAGGAACAAGGCATCACAGTGCTCTGCAGCAACTCAGTTGTACTAAGTTCCCCATTGACAAGGCTTTCAGTCTACACAGCTTTCACCAGCAGAGAAGAGGAATAAATGGTAAGAGAGTAGATGTTATCCAGACATTAGATGGATGCAGCAAAACCACCCATAAATGTATTTCACAGAAAAACAGGCAAAGGGAAGAAAGAAGATTGGGGGAGAGATCAGGTGAAAGAGGAGGAGGTAGAAGGTGCAGGTGTGCAATAAGGCTGAGGTTAAGATTCTTATTATATCTAATTCTCTGGTGTTGAATATAATTTCCACACAGGAGCTGTAGCTGGTACAGCACAAAACAAATTGCCGCAATTCCAGTCTCTCCCATCTGTTCTAGACCTAAAAAGTCTTTGTTGTAAGACTTTTGGTAAAGGATAGGGGCCCCTAGAGATCTCTGTCCTGTCCAGGCTTGCAGAAAGAAGTGTTCCCCCCACACTGACCACTTACAGGCTGTGACTCTTTTATGTTAAAATGCTCTGACCTCCTGAGTTATGTCTTTCCTGCTGGGACTGGCTTCCCTGATGAGATGGGCAAATGCCATGTACATGTACATGTACACCCATGTACGTGGACCCAGCTGTGAATAAAGTGTGCTTCTCCTTTCTGATGAGTTTGAGGGGACTTCTTGTTTGTTTTTTAGGCTCATGAAAGCCTCATAGATGGTCATTTTCCTGCACCAGAGGACACCCTGCAGCGCCTAGCAGCTCTACGGCTGCAGTATCTTCATGGAGATTATTCTAAAATAAGTTGGACCCTAGATGGAATCTACCCAGTTAACAGACTAAAATCCAAAATACTGCACTCGACAAAGAGCAGTGGCACTGCCAGCCATACGCTGGAGAGGAGACGGACCAGCTTCCTTGAAGGGACATTGAAACGTAGCTTCAAGACGGGCTCTGTGAAGAAGCAAAAGGTAGAAGAGGAGCAGATGATGGAGATGTGGGTAAAGGAAGAGCTTTCGGCTGCTCGGGCAAGCATAGCACAAAAATGGACCAAGCTGCAGGGACTCTCTCAGCATCAGGCCATGGTGAAATACATGTCCATTGTAAAGGAGTGGCCGGGTTATGGGTCAACCCTCTTCGATGTTGAGGTGAGCAATGTATAAACTCATGTAACTACTGCCAGTCTGGAGAACAGGTACAGCTGTGTGTATTACATTGCTCGGCAGCAGAAGGGAATTTCAGGAAACCGCTGCATTTTTCCATAGTAAGCTTAGGGTAAGCCTGCAGCACCACCTACCTGAAGAGGTGTGGCACAGAGAGCACAGCAGAAGCAAACTGGTGCCTCCTGGTAAATAAACAACAAATTCCCACTTCATTAGAGGAGCAATAAAATTTGGGAAACTTTTCTGAGCTTTAGAAGGAGACAACCAGTGAAAGTGGAAGCAAAATGAAGCTCTCTTGTCCTTTCTGGAAAAAAAAGTGCGATGCTGTTCTGCAGCAGTACCACAGAACCTGCTCAGACTGGGTCACGTAGACCACTGTGCTGAGCTTGCTAGAGCAGGACTCCAGAGCTCCAGTTTTGTCAGTTTTGTTGCTGCCTGGGTGGATTACCTTGGGAAGTTTCTTGCACTCTCTATATTATCTGTAAAACAGTAAGTGGAATATTGACTTCCTAAATCACTTTAAAATCTGATGAGAGCTGTTAGGTATTACAATTATTTTTTACTCAACTAGTACTTAATTCACAGTCCTGTCATTTTGGAATCTTTACAGCAGGGACACCTACAAAATTCCTTCTGCAGACATTCTATTTTTTCTATTGGGGTGAAAAGCTGAAGTGTCCTACAGGAACCAGAAATGGTCATCTCTTCCTTGAATCAAAGAGGATTTGATCCTCTACTACATTTACGGACAATTTCATGTTCCTCTTTCTGCAGTGCAAGGAGGGTGGATTTCCAAATGACCTTTGGCTTGGAGTCAGCACAGAGAACGTGTCTGTCTACAAACGAGGGGATCCTAAGCCACTAGAAACTTTCCAGTATGAACACATTGTTTTCTTCGGAGCCCCACAGCCTAACACCTTCAAAATTACAGTGGATGAGAGAGAAATGTTCTTCGAAACATCCCAGGTATATAAAAGCATAAGACTTGTTGAATGTCCAGTTTTACCAGCACTTCAGTAAAGCTCTGATTTCCATTGACTAGACAGATTTATGTGCATGAACTCTTGCTGAATGGAGTGTGCAGCCAAGGAAAAAGATGAAGGGAGCTTACACCTAAAGTGGCAGAGTACTTCTGCTTGAATACAGGAATAAACAGAAAAAAAAAATGATGCTGGATAGAAAGTGAAGGAGTTTGAATGGTCTTCCGATGCACTGGGAATTTCAAATTTTGGGTGCTCATGAGTGCGCTCGTTTTTTTCATTCCTTTCCAGTATATGGAATCCTGGGCTGCATAGTGAAGAGTGTGACCAGTAGGTCGAGGGAGGTCATTCTCCCCCTCTGCTCTGCACTGGTGAGGCCACAACTGGAGTACTGCATCCAGTTCTGAGCTCCCCAGTTCAAGAGAGACAGGGAACTACTGGAGAGAGTCCAACGTAGGGCAACAAAGATGATGAAGAGATTAGAGCACCTCCCTTACAAGGAAAGGCTGAGAGAGCTGGGACTTTTTAGCCTGGAGATGAGAAGGCTGAGGGGAGACATTATCTATGTTTACAAGTACCTAAAGGGTGAGTTGAAGGAGAATGGAGATGAACTCTTTTCAGTGGTTCCCAGTGACAGGACAAGGGGCAATGGGCACAAGCTGGAACACAGGAAGTTCCATTCAAATATGAGGAAAAACTTCTTTCTGGTGAGGGTGACAGCATTGGAACAAGCTGCCCAAGGAGGTTGTGGATCCCCTTCTCTGGAGATTTTCTAGACCCTCGTGGATGCAGTCCTGAGTAATGTGCTCTGGGCAATCCTGCTTTAGCAGGGGAGTTGGACTAGATGATTTCTAGAGGTCCCTTCCAACTCTGAAATTCTGTGATTCCGTGATATGAATGGGGAGTTCACAAACGCAAGAAAAATAAAGAAGTTCAGTAGCATTAAAATTCCTTTTCTTGGAGCTACAATTCTTTTAAGTGTCACTAGTCGGAGCACAAACTTGTCAAGCATTTATTTCCTTACTGTCACGTCCACATTTGGTATTACACACAAAGTTCATAGTGCTATGACTTTGGACAAGGAGAATATTTTTCTGAAAAATGCCTGGAGCGCCTCAGTGGAATTAGGTTTTTAATGTGCTCATCCTCCTCTGTTACTGTGTTCTCTCTCTAGGTGGGCGAGATAATAAAGATCATGAAAGCATACATCAACATGATCGTGAAGAAACGCTGCAGCGTGAAATCAGCCACCAGTGTGGACAGTCGTGCCAGCATCTGGACTAGGTGATAGGAACGAAATGCCACGAGAGAGAGGCAGTTGTTTAATGATCGGTGTTTGCAACTTGCCAGCACAAGTGTAGCAAAGATGTTTTTTTTAAGAACTCCACTTGACTGACTACTGTATTTAAAAACACAAGTGACATCTACAGTACCACAGGATTTGCACCTCTGCCCAAAGGCATTAAACAGTAAGAACTGTTGTTAGACATTGACCCAAAACTTGTTTTCCCTTTGCTTGTTTGATGAGCGATGTACCTTAAAAGAAGCAAAGTCAGAAGCATCCTCCTCCTCCTGCCTGTCTTCCCTGCTGCTTTCACCATTACCTGTCTCACTGGCAGAAAAATTCACAAGAAACATTTCTGCACTACAGGAGGCAGACTTAAGCTTCCTTACGAATTTCCAACATGCAGACATCTGGGACCATGGGATTGCAGCATGGTCTGCTGAAAGAATATTTGTTTTTTATTTATTTTGCAAGCAACTCTAAAATACAAGTCACTGTGGGTTGTTCTTCAGGATATAATAATGATATGATCTGGTCTTAGAAGAAAATGCCTTTGTATCATTGAAGACAAGTGGTCCAACTAAGAGGCCAAACCCTACAATAAGAGAGCATTAAACAAACAAATAAAACCACCCAAAGTGATTCTTTACCTTTCAATAGAAGTTCACGGGTACATGACTGTAAAAAGCAGCACTTTAAGTTAAAATTCTAAATACAACAAAGGAGAAAATCTTTGGGAGCAGCACCCCTGAAACACAGATCATCAGGTGCCGTTCTGGCTACAGGCCAAGCAGCTCCTCTTGCCTAAAAATCAGTTACTCCCTTTCTCCTGTACAGCCCAGGAGGTGAGAGTGATCTAATTGTGTTTCCAGAAGAGCTGTTCTTCACAAACTCCAGGGTTTAGGTGGAGGTCAGGTGGGGATTAGGGTGAGCAGCCTGCCCGCTTTAAGGTCCTTCTTTCTCTGTACAGGATTTTAGAAGGACTGGGACCCTTTAGTTTTAAGTGAACTGTTTCCTGCGGAGTGAATAGGTGCCTAGATAAATGGTTATAGGCAAGAATTTCACTTTCTCTGTACTACTTTAAGCAGATGCCAAACCCTTCATCCTCCTCCAAACTCTAATTTAAACTGCTCCCATCACTGAATCCCCAAATCCCCTTCCAGTCTCCTCTAGGTCCCTAGTCATCAGCAAAACTTGAAAACAATGCTGTTTTGCCAAAACAACTGCTTCTTGGAGGTTTTTATAGCTACTTGCAATTTGAAGAAGCAGATTTTTTTTTTTCTCAGTGAAAGATGACCGACATCTTCAGTTTATTGAACTCAGAAACTTGATTGTTTAAAACAATATTCAGTATCAGTCACATCATAAATTGGTTGTATTAACAACCAAGAAACCTGGTGGCTAGCCATGTTCTCTGACCCTTGGCTAGTCTTGGGACCCCAGAATGCAAAGGCCGGTTCAGTTTCTTAATGAAACGGAAGAGCTGTATCTAACGTGGGCCTCGCTGCATGTTTGTTTAAAATCAGGTGTCTCCATTTCTAGAAGAAGTGGCAGCTAAGGCCTGTTGGCTACGAAGCAGCAATTTCATGGAAAAGAAAACTAGGAGTCGGTATGCAACAGCTTCTGTTCCCATCATCCTCAAATTGTGCCATGTCACTGATACCGTGTTGCAGAACACTGTAGTTTTGAGGTTGACAGGACAAGGGAAAACACTGTACATAATCTGTGCTTTTCTCTCGTTGCCACTGCACCCCAGCATGTGCAAACACTCTCTCCACCTGCCACACAACCAGCCGAAGAGGGTGGCCACTACTGTGTCTCGTACGCTCAACTGGAGTTTTGCCTTAAATAGCTTTACTGAAGGATCCTACAAACTTCCCCCTCCCCCCCTTTTGGTTTTTTTTTTTTGGCACAAAGAATAAAAAGATGAGCAGGTCACGAGTGAGAGAGAACAGGAATGCAGAGGTAGCCTGAGAGGTGACACTCTGTGTCGATCTGTACACTGACTACATCTCTTTATGTATCACAATAGCCTTGATTATCCCTGTCCTAACTCTGCACTCTCTCTGTGTTCTGGCTCTTGGGTTGCTGCAGGCAGCTTGAACCCACTTGGGAATGTAACTCCCGTTACTACTTGTTGTAATTTTGCTCATTTCTATTACGGAATTCCTTCTGCTGTCTTTTTTTTTTTTTTTTTAATTTGTAACTGGCTTTACAAGATGAAAGTTTAATAAATTATTGGATTGCACAGGCTGTATTCACTCACAGACATTGTGTGCTCATGTGGATATGTTTACTTGGGAGATCTAACACTCAGAACTTGTAAGTGAAAACATCTGCAGGCATCATCTGCAGGAGAAGACAACAGCCCGTCCTCACAAAAGCAAATTTTTGCCTGTGTGGTAAATTACAGAAATGAGTTTGCAGCTACAATATGGAAGGTTTGTTTCCAGCTCTTGCTGCTCGCTCTGGGGCCGGGTCACACCTTTGGTGAGCAGGAGATGTCCTGTGTGAGCTCAGGGGACTGGTTCTGAGGCGGTCACTGTGGTGAAAGCAGAGTGATGAATGAATCAGCCCCAAGGTACCACTCTGCAGGGTCTGCTCCATCCCCTGTCGGTACCTCCCAAGTCAGTAATGACAGAAAATCACTTCCACCTCACATAAGCTGCCAGTTGCACTTCTCTTGCTGTAGCACGACCCAGGCGCGGTGCTCACCTAAGAACACGTGTCACCAAAGGCACGGTGTTTTCTAGGCATATTATCCATTAGGCCAGAAAGAAATACAACTTCACGCATCCAATTCAGCCTCACCAACTACAAGCCTGTTTCAACAGCTGGCCCTTAGAAAAAATAACCTAACAAAGGGCCCAGTTCCAAGAATAGACTTAACAGTAAAACATCTGGTGCCGTTCTTGAACAGAAGCCTACCTTACAAATACTGCTGGGCTGGGGGCAGCTGAGCTGTCTGCAACGCAGACAGACTGTCCTCGAGCAGAAAAAGTTCCCTCAACCCAAGCACTGATTCATAATCCCCAGTAATGTGCTCTCCTATATCCCTTGGTCAGATGCTCTGAAAGCTGTGGGACCCTGGGGATGAGTCTATGCAACGCCGACTGTTCACAGATTTTTTGTTTCTTAGAATCATAGAATGGTTAGAGTTGGATGGAACCTTAAAGATCATTGAATTCCAACCCCTATGCTATGGGCAGGGACACCTCCCACTAGAGCAGGTTGCTCCAAGCCCCATCCACCCTGGCCTTGAACATTCCCAGGGATGGGGCATCCACAATTTCTCTGGGCAACCTCTTCCAGTGCCTCATTACCCTCACCGTAAAGAATTTCTTCCTAGAATCTAGTCTAAATCTCCCCTCTTTCAATTTAAACCCATTACCTCTCATCTCTCTCCAGCTCTCCTGTGGGCTCCTGTCACATACTGGAAGGCAGGTCTCCCCTAGAGCTGCCTCTTCTCCAGGCTGAACAACCCCAGCTCTCTCAGCCGGTCTTCACAGGAGAGTTGCTGCAGTCCTCTGATCATCTTGGTGGCCCTCTGCTGGACCCATTCCAACAGGTCCATGTCCTTCTGAGGACTCCAAAGCTGGACACAGTACTCCAGTTGGGGGTCTCACGAGAGCAGAGTAGAGGGGTACAATCAAATCCTGCATCCTGCTGACCACACTTCTCTTGATGCAGCCCAGGATGCGGTTGGCTTTCTGGGCCGTCAGTATAGACTGTCAACTCATGTTGAGCTTCTCATCCACAAGCACTTCCAAGTCCTTCTCCTCAGGGCTGCTCTCCAGCCATTCACCTGTATTTGTGCTTGGGGTTGCCACGTCCCAGGTGCAGGACCCTGCACTTGGCTTGGTTGAACTTCATGAGATTTGCACAAGCACACCTCTCAAGCCTGTTCAGATCCCTCTGGATGACATCCCTTCCTTCCAGCTTGTCAACCACTTCACACAGCTTGCTGTCATTGGCAAACTTGCTGAGGGTGCATTTTATCCCACTGTCCATGTCTCTGACAAAGATGTTAAACACTGGTCCCAGTATTGAGCCCTGAGGAATGCCACTCATCACTGGTCGCCATTGACCACAACCCTTTGAGTGCAGACATTCATCCAGTTCCTTATCCACCGAGTGGTCCATCCATCAAATCCATGACTTTCCAATTTTGAGAACAAGATGTCATGTGGGATATTGTTGAACACTTTGCATAAGCCCAGCTAGATGACCTCTGGTGCCCTGCCCTTGTCTCCCAAGGCTATGGCAATATCATAAGAGGCCATCAAATTTGTCAGGCATGACTTGCCCTTGGTGAAACCATGTTGGCTGACACCAATCACATCCTTATTTTTCACATGCCTTAGCAGAAGTTCCAGGAGGATCTGCTCCATGATCCTGCCAGGCACAGAGGTGAAACTAACGGGCCTGGTTAGATTCTTCATCCTTACCACTTTGCGGACTCTTGCCAGGTCTCTATGTGAGGCTGGAACTGCCTCCGCTTACTTCAGAGGATGCTTTTCTTTCCCGGAAGGTTCCTTTCTGTGCACTTCCAAGCTCACACAGTCTCTGCCTCCTTTCTGCTCGGGCAGCCTGAAGTCAGACACACACAGGGGTGACTGGTTTGGGTGGAGGAAGGTGGCAAAACCTAACACCTTGTCAGTGGGATGTGCAGTCCCTTCTGGCCTGCGCCCCAGCAGTATTTGCACCTCCAATAGTTAATTCAAGTTTGTATGTTCTGACATTTGTTTTATATGAAACAGTTTCATGCCAAGGGGTATTAGGCTTTGGAATAAGGTACAATTTATAATCAGCACCTACACAGTAAATGCAAACTAGTTTACATGTAAAATCACAGCCCCTGGTAAATTATATCACAAGCACCTGTACCTAATTATTAAACCAGTTTGCTGTAAACGTCAACTGTTTGTTTACACCTTGCTCCAGACCAAGCAGCCGTTCCCTGTGTGGGCTGTACCTTTATCTTTAGGTTGTATGTTGACTTAAAGATGACATGTGGCCCTGGGGCATTCAAGCAAAATTCCCCCCACGTGAATCCCAGCCCCCGCTCTACAACAGGAACCTGTGGATTGCAAATTTGCTGAGATCTTGCCTGTGTTTTATACCAGAGATTCCTAATGCTACAGTTGGCTGTGTGCTCTGGCCTCAGGCCACTGTCAAGAGAGGTGGTTGCTGAGAACTCAATTGCAACTAAAATTCAGTTGTCCCCACCTGTTAGTGCTACCCTTCAGGGAGGGCTGTGCTGGGCAGCCTCCAGACTCTCCGCTGGGGGGGGCTCCATCTCACCCTGTGCCTGGGCTCTGCACTGGGGTTTCAGTCTGGGTGCAACCAAGAACAAACATAGTATTAGGTTGAACTTCATGAGATTTGCACAAGCACACCTCTCAAGCCTGTGCTGGTCCCTCTGGATGGCATCCCTTCCCTCCATCATGTCGACCACACCACACAGCTTGGTGTCATTAGCAAACAACTGCCCCATGGCTGCCTCTCCAGCTGCAGGGCACAGCTGGCTGGCAGGGAGTCTGGCTCCATCTCCTCCGAACGCCGCACCCAGGGACACATCTGTGTCCGCCCCCAGATGCTGCCACTTGGCAAGGCAGAGCGTCAGGCCTTCCCTGAAATGCTGTGTAGGCTCAGGATTACCATCCCAAACACGTGCCCTTCCTGTAAAACCAAGCACCAGTAAATCCCATGCAACGCTTGATCAAGAAGCCATTTCTGTGACACATCAGGCACTGGGTGCAGTTTCTGCAACGGAGCAGATGCATTCACAGGAGTATCTCACCTGTCTGGCTGCTTTCTTCTGCTCAGCCCCAAGCTGAGTAAGTGAGGGGAACCTCAGCTGTCCCCAGCTGTGCCTTGTCAGGGTGTGCCCATGGGCAGAGCAGTATTTAAACCAGGAATCACCTTCTCCAACTCCCCTGGGATGGCTGCAGTGGGGCTGGCTGTCCTCTCTGAGCTGTGGCAATGTGGAGGGAGGCCTGTGCTCAAGTGCCTGGAAGCAGAGCTGGTCCTGCCAGGTGAGACTGGGGTGGGGTACGAAGGGGCTGAAGGCAGGAGAAGCAGAAGGTTGCAGAAAGAAGGACGGCCAAAGGGAATCCCCTGTGGCTGGAAGAGAACCGTTGCCTCTTGCCCACAGCAAACTCCTCCTTGTTGTGTTGCGAGTGCCTGGGCCAGGGTGTAGGTTTATCACTCCCAGAGGAGAGGAATGGACCCACTGCTGCCAATACTGAGGTGTCCTGGTGTCACGAGTAATTCTGGCTGTCCTGGTCTTTTCCTAGCATGGTGGACCATGGTTGGCAGAGCTCACCTCATGCCTTCCAGGTGCCTGGGTGCTGCTCGTCAAGAAGTAGTGCATTCTGGTCTCCTTTCCCAGCAATTTGCCTGCTTGGTTCTTGTGTCTGTGGTGGCACATGCATCATTTGGGTGGCTTCAGTGCTGCAAAGCTGCTGTGAGACAGATCAGGCACCAAGCAGAGCGATGGCCACAGGAGACAACACAGGATGGAAATGTCAGGATCCCAGCCCTTGTCCTCAAAGAAGCTCACGACCCAAGCCCTGGGTGAATGTGCCCTCGCATTGTCCCCAGACATATATAATTCATACTTTTGCTTACACGAGATGCTCTTTAAATACCAGATCTTGTTTATGAAAATAAAGTCATTTCAATGAAAGAGAAAGCAGTTCTGTCGCTAATGGGGATGACGTTCCATCACGCATATTTGTGAAATCACCTCAGCCAAGTACTTTGTAAGTTTGACTTGAATATGCGTACAAGAATTCCTAGTTTCAGAGTATAAGCACTAGGTTTTTGTATAATTATCTATTCTATATCATCTGCTAAGGAGGAACTCTGACACGTGCCGTTTGAAAGGAGAAGTTTAATAGAAAGCAGGAAGGGAACTCTCACTATCCGTATGAGTATCCCGAGACACAATGAGCAGAGAAAGACCTTTGTTCTCATTTGTTCTACCAAAAAATGTGCACGTAAGGAGCCAGCATAACGAAGCCAGAACACACTGCAATAATTATTTCCTGTCACTGAAATTCCACTTTCTTAAAAGCCACCTTGGAGTAAATTATTCTATTTATGCTGCAAAGGAGCACAGCCAACAAACAACTGTTGTGCTGTTTATAATTCTAGTCCCTCCTGCATTCAGATAGAAATCCAGAAGGATTTACGGTCCGTGCTGCACTCCTGAGTAATCACAATACAAACCTCATCTGGCACACTTCCCTACCCCCTCAAATCTGTTAAAAACCTTAGCTACTACTACTGGCAGATAATACAACAATGCACAGGAGATTTTATGGCTAAAACACCATAAAGGAATAAACCCCAGATACTTTATATATAAATATATATATACCCCAGTACTTCATACTGGCATTTAATCTATGCACCATTTGACAATTAATTTGCTACCAACAGAGAATTATCTTTTCCTAGTGCTTTGTTAACCTTCATCTTAAAAGTCTTCAGAACCAAATGGGAAAGGTCCATCAAGAGTGACAATTGCACTTTTCTTTCCAGCAGCTAATTTCCCCTTTTTCTTAATCTTATTTCTTTACCATTGCTCATAGTTCTTGCTTTAAGACCTTGCACAGTCTGTTTAACGTGACCAATAAGAACTTCATGTGCTTCTTGACAACAGATTGAATTCCACTTAAATATGAGGAAAAACTTCTTCACAGTGAGGGTGACAGAACACTGGAAGGGGCTGCCCAGAGAGGTTGTGGAGTCTCCTTCTCTGTAGAGATTCAAAACCCACCTGGAGGCGTTCCTGTGTGACCTGATGTAGGTGTTCCTGCTCCGGCAGGGGGATTGGACTAGATGATCTTTCAAGGTCCCTTCCAGTCCCTGATATTCTGTGATTCTGTGAATTTAACTAACTTTTCTGAAGCTGGGTGTTACGCATCCCACCGTGCTCCGCACACGCAGCCAGCAGCGGGTGCACAACAGGTCCAGGTTGAGATTCTGACTTTTAGCAACAGAAATCGAAGTGTTTGGTCTTTTGTTTATTTGCAGCCACGACGAAAAAAATATCACTGCTGGGCCATGCAATCGACTTCTTCCTTTCAGAAATGTTTAGATGTATAACATATGTCCAGGGCAATGAGCAGATGGTGCGTTCAGTTTAAAGATAAAGGGAGAAAATAACGTTAAGAAGTAGAACAAACGCATCAGGCCCAACTGATGCTCGCTCGTAAGCACTCGTAGTTCACTTCTCTGTCAGTTAAGTCACGGCTGCAGAAGCAGCGTTAAAGAGAAAAATGGTGGCTGGTCTGGTGGCAGATGAGGACAAACCTTTCCATGACAGAGTCTTCAGAGACTGGGCAGGATTCCAGAAGGGGAACCGAAGGCCAGGCTGCTCTACCCCACCCAGGGGAGGAGCTCCTTCCCCACAAGGGAGGCTGCTGAGACAGTCATATGCCAAGTTGTAAGAATGTGAAAAAGAACCCCAAAACCACCACCTTTTGCACATTTACCTGAAGCTGGACAGTTTTTACCCAGAGCTACTGCAGCCCAGCACAGCCTGTCTGTGCTCCCAAGGTGAAAGAGCGTCAGGATGCCTTCCCAACTCCATCACTCTGCAGACTGGGGAAAGGCACTTCATTACTGTGCTTCTATTTCCCTGCCCATCACCTTCAGTTTTTAATTAATGTTTTCCAAAGAGATGCCCTCGTTCGTGGTCTTGCACAATAGGATGTTTCTCCCATGTTTCAAGCCGTTACTGCAGATAAAAATAACACTGCACTTCGACCGGCAGCTGCAGATTTCAGGGGTCTGGAATTCAGATGACACTTCAAAAGAATCCGTCTCGTGCTTTAATTGCAAACGTTACGTGGCCGACAGTAATTTTAACTTTGCCTATACTCCAGGAGGAGTTTTTCTGGAAGCCCTTACAAATTGCGATGGGCCACAAGGTGTTCATGAACTACACCTTCAACAGGGGAAAAGAAAGAAGAATTAAAAAAAAGGCAGAGTTAACGTTCCCTTTGTGTGCAAACCCAGCAGCAGCTTGATAAGAGCTAGGTATAACCATAAAGTATATTTTCAGCTGCAAAGTTACTGGCATTCTTTTTAAACACATCAAAGATTATTTTCTTTTATTACCACTTAGTTTTCTTCTCGTGGCAGCGCGCTCTTTAGCTGCCCTAATTGTGATCACAGCCCCTGTGCCATCACCCAGTGATTAATGAGCTGTACCTTTGCTGCGATAACTGCTCCCAGGGAAATAAGACCAGTGCAAGCAGTTTAGTCTTTTGTTTAACTTTTATTCTTTCAGTAACAATGCGCTAAATAACCTTCCCTACGTATTTCAAAATAAAGCGGGTTACTCACCTGCGCCCAGGCAGCTGTGCTTACTCAAATAAGAATTACCAGTGATTAGACAACTTGGGTACGATGAACCAAACATGCAAAACGGGGCCTTAAAAATTATTTACATCATTCATAAGATTAAAATATACGATTTTGGTTTTTTTTAATAAAAACTATATATTCATGTGCGTTGGAGAATTAGGATTTTACTACTAATTTCCTTTCCCCGTTTCAGATTCACACCTAAAAATGCTCAAAGTACAAACATCTATAAAACCGGTAAATCTTAAAACATGAGAATTTGTAAATAATTTCCCCCACTTGCTACTGCAGTTAGAAAAGGACAACAAACAACGCCTTTTTGTGGTTTTTTTGGTTCTTCTTTTTTTTCAGTCCATGACATTAGGAGTCATTTGGTGAAGTTCTCAGGCGTCTGAGCTCACCCCGAAGACGACAGGAACCAGGCTTTGGTACATTTCAAACACTTCTCACACCAGGGGAAGCTTAAGGCGGGCGAGGGCGATTTCCATTACGTAGTTAACTTGCATCGTAACTAATTTTTCTACAAGTTACCTCAATTAAGGAGGAAGAAAACGTCCACAGTTGTGCCCAAAGTACCAAACAAACAACGAAAGTGCTTACTTCTTTGATCAGCAAACTAACGCGACGGCTCCTTCGCAGCGCCCCTTCCGCCTGCTGCTCCAACAGGCTGCAAAGCGGTCTCTACAAGAAGTTCTCCGCTTCTCAACACAAACGGTAAACACGTGCTTCTCCAAATAGTGCAAACAGGAACGAAGAAAAAGTGCTGTCAACGTTAAGTAAACTGCAGGGGGAAAGGCGGGGGTTGAACATGGTGGTCCTGCAGGGCTGTCTCAGAGGGAGATCAGTAGTACTTTCCTCCGTGGGTCAGGCCAAGCGTATTCCTACTGCTCACGTCGTTGCGCCACAGGGAAGGGAGCTGGGCTTTCACAGATCCTCCTTCGTAAGAGTGAACCTGCCTGTTCCTCGCATCGTGCATTAAAAAAAAAAACAGTCTAAAGACTTCTTCAAAACATTAGTTGACCGAATCATGAGAGTAATTAAGAGGTACAACTCTGTCTTCCCTTTTTCCCTGTAGAGCTTTCTCTGGAGCACGTAGAAAAGGCCGCAGTGACACATCGCATACAAAAAAAACCAAATCAAGTTTGAGTTCTATGTAAAGCACTCAAGTATTTTTTAGCATTTATGTACACGAATTTATTTACCATATATTCTTTCTCACTCTTTCCTTAGGTATATCTTTATCTTGTTCCTTGGACAGGTGACACGTTTCACCTGTAGAGTTAGGGAGCTCTACGCCAGTATAAATAAGGGGAAGTCAGAGTCAGGAGGATCTCGTTATAGAATAAGGAACACTGCAACACTCCCACATCCTTGGGTGTCACAGTGAAACAGAGCTCTCTTCTGTGTTTTGATCTACAAGAAAATCACTCAGGTCTAATTTCAGAGTAGTTTGAAGACGTAAGATAGAGTAATGTTTAGAAACAGATGTACAGCGTTCTAAGCTTAAGTCCAGATACTGATTTTCACTGTAAACATTCCTGCTATTTGTGCTTTCAAAATTTTGCGAAAGGAGCTGTGAAAAGAAACAGCCATTTACTCAAAGAGGAGTTACTGTATCTTGAGTTTTGGTTGTGTTTGTAGTTAGCCCTTCATGGGTATTTTCGTCAGCCCCACTATCAACATCGGGGGTAAGAGTAGTGATCTACACCTTGCCACAGTCTCAGGCTTCAAATATTCTATGTGTATTAAATTTACTCCTAGATGGCATGGGCTTAGTTTAGGGTATTCCCCATAACCCTCTACTCAAAATGTACTTTCTCAAGAAGATTTTTTTCTTGCCACCATAACAAGATTTTTTTGGTGCGTCTTTGGGGGCCAGGGCTGGGGGGAGAATCTCAGTATGATCCTCCTCCACTATAAGAAGAAAATGTAAGTTCTAATTGGATGGGAATGAAGACTTAGTTGTCTGATAATTCCCTTCTCCTCTGCTACATCAAGATTTAACTTTTGTAATAAACAGAAGTTGTTACATAAAGACAGTTTGTCTCCTATTTACCGTCTTTGTGTTGGCTTCCCCAGGGCAGCCCAATGCCAGCAGCAAGACCCTTAGAGTGTATCAAAATGGTACATCATTTGGCATGAAGTTATTGATAAATAACTCTAAAGTTACAGAACTTGTGCAGCAATTTTAAGTGCATTCGTTAAGATGATGTTGCATGAAGTATACTGTTGGCATTAATTACTCCATTACAAACTCTTTCCAGTAAAAAGAGAAAATACTGTAAATAGAAAAATATCACAGAACTCTAGAAACCTTGCACCGTAAATGGCTGAGGCCAAATGTAATTAATTACCACGGACTTGAATAGAAATTGCACTTGTGTAGAAGAACGAAATTTAGGCCACATTAATAACTTTCTTATTACTTTTCCAAGAAGAAGTAATAAGGCATCAAGTAGTTCCATTCGTTACGGCTTCACACAGTGAAGTTCGTGCTAAATTGCCAAGAAGGGACAGCTTCTCAATAGCTGTCTTTTCCAAACATATCGTCAGTCTCATCATCGTTCATCCCTCGTTGATAGCGCACTGAGGAGAAGGCACTCCAGTGAAGGCGCTTCTTTTTATAGAGATACCACACTAATCCGATGATGAAGACTAAGATAATTAGCAGGGCAAATGCTACAGCCACCCCGGTGTGATTAGAACCTGTAACAGAACAAAACACAAGCAGTTATTCTTTCAGAGTTTTGGGGCTGACGCGTAGGTAGCCACGCACAAATACCGCACACGCCTGGCTGAAATTAAGGCAAACTGCTTCATCGTGGTCACAGTCTTCATCACGTGGGAAGTTGGGTTCCCGTATAAGTCAGCACCTACCAGCTTATTTTGATCATTCTCTTGTTAACTTCCTAAACATATTTAGGTTGGAAGGGATCTCCGGAAGTCAAAAAACCTACTAGTAAATGCTGTACTCATGTCGAGGTTTGTGTGCTTCAGAAATCTAACGAGTTCCTGGGCTCTCTTGGACTGGAAGGAAATTATGTTTCTCTTGGACTGAAAAGATCTTCTTGAGGTCTTCCTTAGAAGCATGACCTCAAATCTATTCCTGCATTTCCATTTCAGTGAAGATGCACACGAAATCAGAAAGATTCCGCCGCTGCTCAGGAACTTGTTTGCTCAGTGCTCAGGTACCTGCTTTCCCTCCCGGACCCAGCAGAGCGTGAGGAAGCAACACGAGGCCTCAGTTTTTCCTGGAGCTGCGGGGAGTCATTTTCAGAAATCTTTCTGTTCCCACCTGCACAGACTCATCCACAGAGAGATACCCTCTGGTAAGAAGCAATAGCAACTACTCTATGCTCTCTTTTAAGTGGAAATTTCAGTTCTCTCCCTTAGCCTTTTAAGCTGATAGTGAGAACTGGGAGGAGTATATTCCTAGACAATCTGTCCCTGGATGCAGTTTCATGACACAACAGCAAGAGAAGGCTCTTGTTTAGGCAGAGGTACCTGACAGATTCTTTCATGAATTGCACTTTCTCTATTTCAACACAGACTTTGCTCCCTGCCCTCCACCCCCCCAAAAAAAAGAGAAAATAAAATAAAATCCTGACTACAGGTACTGCAAAGTTCAATCTCTGCTAAAATCAACACTTCCATACCTAAAGGAGCTTTACAAACCACCCTGCTTTGGCTACGACTGCAGTCAACTTTGGACCACGTGCCGGTTGTGGACAGGATAACGCTACATTTTTCATCGACTTCTGCCGTTCTGTTCTCCCAGTTGGCATAATTAACTGATGAGCCATCAAGCCAGTTCAGAGACTGATCTGCTGGGGAAAAAAAACGTGCTTAGTGTAGATCATCAGAACAGGCTGTAATGCTACCCAATGTCATTCACAATCTGTTCATTTTACATTGCTAAAAGAAACAGGGCTGACTGTCCCTCACGTTAAAAGCAACCAATCTGACCGTATTGCTTTCAGCCCAACCTCTTCTCCAGATCTTTAGCAGTTGATGAATTTGCAGCTGAACTATTAGGCACCAATGGGGAAAACCAAACTTCAGCACCTCCTGATCATTGTAAGAATGCAGCGGGAAGAGAGGAGCACAAGCCTTACGAGGAACGGCTGAGGGAGCTGGGTTTGTTTAGTCTGGAGAAGAGAAGGCTCAGGGGAGACCTCAGCAGGATCTGCAGGAGGAGGAGATTAGCTTCTTC
Organism: Nycticryphes semicollaris; assembly: GCA_013400055.1. Taxonomy (NCBI): domain Eukaryota; kingdom Metazoa; phylum Chordata; class Aves; order Charadriiformes; family Rostratulidae; genus Nycticryphes; species Nycticryphes semicollaris. Next base: position 29,354 of record VXBJ01005165.1, read on the forward strand.
TCCCAGGTAACTAATGATAGGACTTGAGGGAATGGCCACAAGTTGCACCAGGGGAGATTTAGATTAGATGTCAGGAAAAACATTTTCTCCCAAAGACTGGTCAGGCACTGGGGTGGCCTGCCCAGGTTGGTGCTGGAGTCACCGTCCCTGGCGGTGCTTAAGAAGTGTCTGGACAAGGTGCTACAAGACACGATTTAGTAGCTTAGTGGGTAGTACTAGTGATAGGAGGACGGTTGGACTATATGATCTTGTAGGTCCTTTCCAACCTTGTGATTCTATAACTTAAGCTACGATAAAGTCCAAAAGGCTTTATAAGGCTAAATGAGGGATTCCAGCCTCAGGCAGGAGCAACTGTAGGTTATCAGCACTACAAAACTGTATTCTTAGTTGAGGATTGATACATTTTTATTTACCACATGGAGCACTCATGCTCAAACTACATACTTAAGCTACAGGCTTGGGGAAGAGTGGCTGGAGAGCTGCCTGGCAGAAAAAGGACCTGGGGGTGTTGGTCAACTGTTGGCTGAACATGAGCCAGCAGTGTACCCAGGTGGCCAAGAAGGCCAAGAGCATCCTGGCCTGTATCAGGAACAGCGTGGTGTCCCCCTATACGCAGCACCGGTGAGGCCCCATCTTGACTGCTGTGTCCAGTTTTGGGCCCTTTACCGCAAAAAAGAAATTGAGGTGCTGGAGTGGGTCCAGAGAAAGGCAACGAAGCTGGTGAGGGGTCTGGAGAATAAGCCTTATGAGGAAAGGCTGGAGTAGCTGGGGGTGTTCAGCCTGGAGAAGAGGAGGCTGAGGGGAGACCTTACTGCTCTCTACAACTACCCAAAAGGAGGTTGTAGAGAGGCAGGGGTTGGTCTCTTCTCTCCCGTCACAGGCCATAGGACAAAAGGAAATGGCCTCAAGTTGCTCCAGGGGAGGTTCAGATTGGATATCAGGAAAAACTTTTACACTGCAAGGGTTTTTAAGCCTTGGGATGGGCTGCCCAGGGAAATGGTTGAGGCACCATCCCTGGAGGTATTCAAAAGACGGGCTGACATAGTGCTTAATGACATAGTTTTGTCATTTTTTATATATATTTTTTTTAATCAAAGCTAGGTTGATGGTTGGACTAGATGATCTTAAAGGTCCCTTCCAACCTGGACAATTCTATGGTTCTGTACATAGTTGCTACTTCTTACCCTTGGAGCTCTGAGCCAGGCCAAGCCACACGTTCTTGGTGATGAGATCGTTTTCCTTTATGTGCGTGCTCACAAATGCATTTTCTTCTGCATCCCCTATAGTCAGCAGGGTTGCTGAGGGACCTAAAGGAGAGAGGAAACTGGTCAGAATTGCAGCTTTAGTGATTTTTCACTGTGCTTGCACATTGAGTTTTCTGTGCAAACAATCCTTATGGGAAAAGATTTGCTGAGCTGGGCTTGTGGAATTAGCTTGAAGTAACGTGCAAAATAAAGACATAACTCCTCCCTCCCCCCCATTTCCTGAATACAGTATATTACACAAGACTGCTTCAGATGGCTGGTTATTCAAGCAGGTAATACAAAATAAAATGGGAGTAAACTTAATTGCAGCTGTGGACTACACACAGGGAAGATATCAGAAGATATGCCACATTCAGAATTGCTAGTTTTGCCCAAGTAATAAGCCTCCTTCAAAAATAAGGTTGAACAAAAGCTCAGTATTTCACTGAATAAAGTTAATTTCTAAATCACCCCCTCATTGCGCCTCAGGTTTTTATATACAGTATTATAGCCATTAAAGAATAAGAGGGAGGAAAGGGTACGCTGGAGACAGGCTCAGAGTGTACCCATTCCTTACAAGTACACGCAAATAAAAGCCAGCAGAAAGAACACTTTCTCTTTCAACTACCAGGCTGGACTCAACAGAAAGCAGCATCCAGGACTGGGGCAAGTTGCACCTTTTCTTTTCATCCTACATAGCGAGTTCAACTTCACGTCATGAAGTGACTCAGTAAAATAAAGCTATGGCAGTCAGTAGCTTCACAGTTAAGGCAGCAATTAAAAATTCTGTAAGCAAGACTGCTTAACATCACCTTCCACAATACCATTCCCCAGATTGCTTATCAAAGAGAGGAAAACCTTTAATTTGACATAAAACTAAGTTTTTAGTGATATTACATGCCGTAATAGTATCTACAAAGTATGTGTGCTGAGGCATTTGATAGGTTAGCGAATGCACCATTAGAAAGCAGCTGATGCAAGGATATAATAAGAAAACCCTGCAAATAGCACTAACTTTGTAATGAATAAAGTTAATTGTATGCAAATAAAATGGTTTCCTTCAAATTGTAAGCCTTACATCTCCGAATCCTCTACGAATGCCTCTCTCCATGTTACTGGTGGACATCCATGCGCCAAAGGGTCAGCACACAGCAAGTTTTATTGAGAACCGTAATCAGATGTTCAAAGAGAAAGCTATTACTTTTCCTGAACTTAAGAAGCACAAAAGCTGAAAAGCTGAAGTATAGCCAGTGTACTTTTTTTGGTTGTTGGGGTTTGGGGTTTTTTTGCCCTTCTTTTCAAATAATGGGCTGATTACAAGTTGTAATGTGATAGAGTCTAAACATACTCAGTTTCTGGCAGACTTTCTTAGCATCTTCCACATTATACACTGAAAAATTGTAGAACGCCATGTCAAATGCGTAACAGTGATCCTTATACTGTATCCACTGTAGGGTACCACTGATTTGTGGGCACCCTGCAGCTCTGCTCACTTGTTTCGGCTCTAATTGTCTCTCTGCAAAGGAGAAAAAAAAATTGGCATTATTTCTGCTGCAGGAGTTTGTACATAGACTCTTTGCAGTAACAGGACAGCAAGTATTAACAAGGACGACTTCTCCTCCCACCAACCACGACTCAATTAATTTACATTCCTTCTTCATATGTCATAGAGGAATTGATTTGAAAATGAGCGTGAGACAAGTCCCAGAGGTTTAGGAACCATTTTTCCTTGCCTCTTGGGGGATTTTGATGTTTGGTGTGTATGTTTGATAAGGATTTCTATTCAGAAAAGATACGTACGGTTTGACATTCATATCACAGGTGATCAAAAAGTGACCAGCACTGTTTTAGATTTTCACCACTGGAATGGAGAGATTTAATCTCCCTTAAGTATTAAAAAATGTTTTATCGTTCCTCATAAACAACTCTTCTTAAATAGGGAATCACATGTACTATTTTGGCTTTCATTTTCAGTTCTGAATACAACACATAAAGACAAAATAGACAAAATATTAAAAATAACACTTACTGTTTGGAGGGCTATAGCAAATGGCACCTTCAGCAACATTTGTACATTTTGTACGGTTCCAATATCCTCTAGTATCCAACAGAACACAGTTCTCAGTAGTATTTGAGTTCTCCAATTCCCAAGGATAGTAGTCAAAGTCACTTCCATCTGACCATTCAAAATTAGCTTTACTTCCCTAATTAAAAGGAGAAAAAAAAACTCAAATTTTTAAAATACAACATATAGTTGTGGCTTAAATCTCATCAGTCATTAGTAGCAATATTTATCTCTTGTACAGTGATAGAACGCAGGTGGCCTCATTTTCTAAATCCATACTAAATTGATGTACAATATAGCTCCCGTTTTCCAATCAATTTTTAATATAGAAATACTGCTTATCAGTGGGAACTGAGAAAGTGGTGCAGCATGTTTGTAAACCTGCCGTGTGCCTTGTTCTATTCTATGGGGAACACCTTTCTTAATTTCATCCTGCCGTTTCATTTAAGCAGTCTGTCTTCCTTGCTACAAACACTATTAGATATGCTGCCAACTGCTGAACTGTCGAGATGGCTTCACAGAGTACAGCCAGCCAGCCCTGGAATGGTTTGCTGTGGCAGCGCCTACTTCAGAGCCACTGCTAGAAATCTGTGACAACGAAATGTCAAGTTGTGAGAAGCAAAGGAACCCATTCAGACCAAAGGATGGGCAGGGGTAGCAGAGGTATGCACAGAAATCACGTAGAAACCCTCTGCAGAGGGTTATTTTTGCCAATTAACTACATGGCCAGGTGTGGGGAGCAGGGCTGGGGCCACAAGCTTTTGGCTCCCAAGATTAAGCAGACAGATGAGAAGGAAGAGCAGGAGTTGCCTCTGGTTGCGCCTCCTGGGAGAAGGGATGCTTCAGCTCTTGCTGTACCACCAGTTCCTGAACTGCCCTGGAGAGCCATTCCTGACCTGGGTTCAACAGGCTCCTCCACACAGCCTTGTCTGACTCTATTTGCTAACAGAACCTCATCCTACAGAGGGATGTAAATCTGGAACTCTAAAGGAAGTGCTGCAAAAATCACACCTCCTTGTGCCACAAGGCATGATGCGAGACCTTTACATTATTTTAAAATTTCAAGGACTTGGAAAGACATCTCAGTGTGGCTACATACACTAAAGTTTAATATACATTAACATATGTTAGATGGGATTGAAAAAGCAGGTAATTTACTACAGAAGTGCCAAGGAAGCTGGAAAAAGCATCAGAACGTATTTCCTATCCTGTGCAGAAAATCACTGACAAGCTGTGTGGCTGAGGTTACCAACAGTATATACTTACATCGTGAATCGACAGCCCAAGCCACAGAGGATAACCATCCCGCTTGACAATATCTTCCAGAAATAACTGTTGTGACTCACTGTGTACACTTGCTAAATCACTCCTGTTGTGTTTGCATTCTCTCAGTGCCTCGTACCACGTTAACTTTTTCTGAAGGATCCTGTACGTCCTGTTTCCATGTGGAATAGACTCAGGCAGTGGAGGTTTGTGCTGCTGGGGTCCTGTTTCAAAGAGGAAGACGACAACAAGTTCTGTGCGCTTCATCCGTGTTACTCCAACGCTCCAATACTACACATCCATCTCCACTACTTACCCCTTTCAATTTTGCAGGCAAGAATGCTGTACACGTTATAGTGATGAGCGTGCCAACTTTGAGAATAATTATAAATATCCCAAAACCCATCAAGATTTACACCAGCAAAAAAGCTGTTCTTCTTTATGTTGGGTCTTCCCAGCCTCCAGTTATTATAAGTCAGATGAGTTTCATCGTACCACTTGAGAACTTTATCTGTGGAAAACATTGCATATTTATTAAAACATTGGCATTACGTATACAAATACCATTTAACTTTGAATATATTAATGACATTAACAGATATTCACTTTGGAAAAAAATGCAGTGATACTTAAGTTACAGTAAATGTCAGCATTACTCATCCAGGCCCTTTTAAGTCCTGCTTTCCTGGGAAATCAAAAGACTAAACAGAACGCATTGGATCTAATTATCACTCAAACAGAAGGCGTGTCTGGTTATTTTCTGCTAGAAATTTACATATAAAGCATTATTATAGGTTTGCATTTAGTTTTACCTTCATTGTTCTCTAAAACAAGCAAGAAACATGCACTTAAAATGCTGCAAACTTTGCCTCTGATTCTGCTAAGGAAAAAAAACCACCCTTAAATCTTACCATTGTCATCATAAATCACACCCAGCCAGACCCACATAGCCAGACCGCTGAACGAACGGAGCTGCTCAGTAACAAAGTTATTCTCTTCTTCGTCTCGAACGCTCAGAACAAATGCTTCTGGGTCTGTTGAAAATTTTTAAGAATTAGAAATTCACCTTTCAGTTACAACATAAATTAAATAATTTTTTTTGGCTATTATTAACAGTAATTACTACAGATAGGTCAAGGATGTGTAAAAGCTAGACATTCATAACATAATAACTAAATGAACCGGGCAAGAACAATTGTCAAAGGTATTATCAACAGTGTTTCCCCTGATTTTGTGGGGAAATGAAAGACATCAGCTCCTGAAACATTTGTGGGTTCTATTGTCACTTCAAGTTCTATGTAATAAAAATTCTCTGCGTGGAACATAAAAATATCAGCAACCTTCCCTGACTTTCTTGAACTGCCTAGTAGAGAAAGAGAATTAAGAAAAAGACTGAAATGAAATCTATTAACAAAAGAAATAAAGATACGTGTCTGGAGTGCCACAAGCAATGGTTTAATCTAAGAGGGAAGCTGTTCCTAAGCTCACACTTTGTTCAAGATGGACAGGAAACGCCCACCTGCTTTTTTGTAGTAGGCTGAGAAGAGTCTGTTTACTTTGCTCACCAAAGTGTTCCGCACAGCAAGGGGCAGGAGGGGAAAAATGAAATGTGACTGTAAAGCCAGAACGTTGCCAAGGGGATAAAAATTACCCAACCTACTTAAAATTTCTATGCTACAAAGAGGGAAAAAAACCCCAAAACAACACAACCTTTCAATTTCTCAGAGATCTCATAATTCCTACCCACTTCTCTCTCGATTTCTCCCACCCATGCTCTGGCAGCTCTCACCAGAGTTGTGCAAGGGCAAGGAGCGTTAGGCAGCGTGACACTAACACGCATTTCCCAAATCCTACCACCCTTCTCAGCACTCACTGCGCTGTCATTCCGAGACAGTGACTCAGATCTAAAACTCTTCTCCTCCAGCTGATAGAAGTCCATAAATAGCTGTAACGTGACAAAGTACTTACTCATTTTCTTGCATAAATGATGAGCTTCTTGAGACTTCAGTTCTCTCCATCTATTTTTTGTTATCATAAAAGTGTAACAATTGTTTCTAAATGATATCCAGGGAGTATTTTTAATCTTATGTGGGCACTTAATTTGTGTAACTTGCTCTTTTTCAATCTTTTCTAGAGAAGGGAAAGACAACATTCAGGATACCATTTAACAACACCACATAGGCTTACACACCACAGAACTCCTTCAGGTACTGTTGAAAAACATGCCGGACAAATTGTCATCCTCTAAAGATGTAATACACTGTTGCTTTCAGTGTCCTCATAATGGTGATTATTTTTTTTGAAGTAACAAACCCAGCAGTAAGCATCACTGAAGAATATAGATGCCTCCAACTTTTCATAATTGTTACGCGATAGAGGTTTGAGAATAAAATCCCTCCATAGAAGTGGTAAGTGTGGACCAGTAAAAGAAATTATAATGGTCTCACAATTAAGAAATCTGTGATGATCTTCCAGAAAGATGGTTTTTTACTTTTCAGAAAAGGGCTGTGCTACATAAGTATCCTCCCCCCCCCCAAAAAGATGTCCTGCTATAATTGGTATGAATTCAGAAAGGTTTTGTGAACTGCAGGTAACCTTCATTTCTGCCTTTCAGTTCAGTGTCTACCTGCTATCTTTCTTCTCCCTGTAGTCCTGTACCTCCTTCCCCCACAGACTTCCATGTCTGAAGGGATTTCAGGAGGTTCTAATAATAAGGTGTAAACAGTACAGAGGTAGCTGAATCCTCTTCTACTTGCAACTGGGGCAGATTAACGTGCAACAATCATTCAGAAGCAGTGCAAAGGCAGAATCAGTTGACAATGTGAAAGGTACAGTCTGGCCCAAAGCACCTACATTAAATTAATTGGTAATGAACAAGTGGATTGAGACCAAACAGTAGCACCCCCCACACCCCGTTTGAAGTTTTTTCCTTTTCTTCCTGGCATGCAAATCAGCCTGAGGAAACGTGAGGTAGAAAACAGTTCTATTTTTGAAGTTAAAATCTGCCATTATCAAATATGCTTCTTAATAAAATAATATTATGCTTTTGTAAGTATTACGCAAGGACACGTACTTTCTGATGCGTAGCAAATAGCACCTCGATTTTCAGAGGAACAGTCAGACGTTTTCCAGAAGCCATCAGTATCCAAAAACACACATTCTTCACTTGTTTCTTCGTCATCATCAGACCAGCGACTATAACTAACATGATTCCCATCCAGCCAGCCATAATGTTTTCCACCCTAACATTGTGTAAGTAAAAAGGATGAGTTACATGGTAAAAAATATTAGGTACAGGAAATGACAGGGTAATATATTCATAGTGCCTAGAGAGTTTCTGGTGGAAAACTCTAAGTGCTTCACTACCCTCACATTCCCATCTGCTGCCCACAAGAAAAGAAGTTTTGTTAAGTTTTGCAATTGTAAGAATACGATTTAACTGAAGTGGATGGCAAATTATCCACTGCTGGTATTTAACTATGATGCTTATGGAGGAAGGCCTGGCAATGAGATGTCCATATTACAGCACTTACACCTGCAATGGATATAGTTATCTGGCCTTGGAAAACTGATAATATCTGAAAAAAAGGCCCAGTCTCTCAGTTATTCCACACTGAGTTCAAAATAATCTATTAAATACTTAACTGATTTAATAAATGTGTTCCTGCCCTGGAGGATGCAGGGTTAATGAGAAAACACCTACATACAACAAGCACACCATCCTTTAACATTCCTACATTTAAATGTTTTCTTCAGGAAATCCCCCCCGCCGCTTTTTAATTTAATTTATCTTGTATCTTTCTCTTATGTCTATAATTCCAGCACTGGAGTAACAAGTTCTGTTGACCAGTATCATTATAATTTCCTTTCATGCGACTTTTTAATTCTGCCCAAATAACAAAGTGTTGCAATAGTGAAAAGCTAGTGCATGCCTGAGTTGTGTGCAGCAAAACGAATCCTTTGATCTTCACTTACAGATAAAGATTGAAAAGAGGAACGAAAATAGGTTGTTCCGGTTTCCCCATGTTCACTAACATTAAACGCTTGTGTCCTTTAAAATATATTCTCCATAAAGTATGTACTCAGGTTTCTATTCCCTCCCTCCCCTAGTTTAACTAGAATACTCAGTAGCCCATTCCTGACATAGGAAGATCGTGACACCGCGGATGCTGAGAGAGCACCAGCCGCCTTTGCGGGTGAGGCACGTCTCAAATTAACTTTTTCTCAAGACCCACACGCTGAACAAAAAAGATAAACCCTGCAAGCGAGCCCAAGCCATTTCATTAGCAGCTGAGAAAGCTCTCAATCCACAGTGGAGATTTTCAAGAGGTCCTCTGGCTAATGAAGACAAAACAGTACCTCCAGCATTGATTTTTCCAAAGACAAAAGCAATATAAGAAAAAAGAAAACCCCGCTAACCTGCCTCAGAGATGTCTCCCTCTAATCAAAACACAGACACAAATAATGTGAAGTAACAAGAGAGTCTAAGCCACGTTTTAGAAATGTATCTCGAGAAGTGTTCAGTGATTGATTTTGGATTTTATTTGCTTCTAGTTTCTCCCTTTTAAAACCAATTTTGGCTTGTCTTTCTGGAGTGGTAAACAGTGGCAATGATACTAAATGGCAACACTAACTAATCATTCATTAAGAAAACAGCAATCTACGATGCTGCTACCCTCCAATATATCCCTCTTGATCCTATAATTTAAAAGGATTGTCTCATCATCATCATCATCAACCCATCCAGTGGAGTTCAACAACTATGGAACTTAGAGAACTGAGGATTCAGAACGTTAATCGTGAGACTTTCCAGCTGATTATCCCTAAGTGAAAACAGTTATCCCAGAAACTAATTTTTCATTGCATTCCTTTATCCCAGTTTCCGTTTCACACCAGTCTAAAAATTAACCTAAGCCACAGTCTGAGAGGAAAATAAAACTTACATCCCTGCTGAAGAGTCCAATCCACAGTGGGTAATTACGAAGGGCGGCCTGAACAGCGAGAAAAGCCTGCTGGAACTGATCCGTGATGCTAACCAGCTGCATCTTGTTATTTATGCACGCAGCCATGGCATCATTCCAGGACAAATTCTTCAGAATGACCATGTACTGAACGTTTTGATAGCTCAATGTGTCATTAAAGACTTGCTCTGCCTCGCTGTCAGCAGTTCCTATGCATAAGAAAGGAATCCAGTTATTAGGTGGTTAAACGCTGGAATACATTTTAAACTCCCAAACCTGTTTGAATCCCCCCCTGGGAAAAAATAAATAATTCTTAGACAGCAGATTATGCTAATGATTATAGTTAGAAGCAAGTTATCTTTGACATGTTAAATAGACAATATATATAAGAAAAAAACTAAGGATTATTTTCACCCCATCTATTTTCATACATCTTTCTACGTTTGCTATTTTTAGCTAAACTGGTAGGTGTGAAGAATCCTATTTATAGGATTAAAACATTCTAGAACTTCAACTAAAACCAAGAATGGGAGAGAGTGACTGCTCTCTGCTGACATATAGCAACAGCCAAACCGGACTCATTTACCTCCCTGGAGCCTGTGGATTTTACACTTCGGCGAAACTAACGAGCCACAAAACTTGTCTACGCAGACCCTGCAGCATACACCACCACCCCACAATTCCTTAACGCCATCCATAGCTATAGGGGGAATTGATTTTGCCTCCACGTGTGCTTAACTAATTGCAGAAAATCCACCTTGCATAGGGAGGGGTACAGCTCCCTGTGTGAGCTCTGAGCGCTGTCACAGCGATGGGCACCACACCGAAGACACACACACACACACACACACACACAGAGCTCAGCGAGGCGCAGCCACAGCAGCCAAGAGAAGATGCAAACATTCCCCTGGGTGGTAAATTACAGCATGTAAAGCCAGTAAGCCCCAAACTTTTATACGTAACCAAAAATAAATTGGCTTTCTAAAAGGGAATAAATGCCTGACTTTTAAAATATCTCATTTAAAATAGTAAAAGGCTCGCTGGGGGAAGGGGGCAATTAAAACCTTCTCTATAAAGAGGATATAAATGGCTGACCTGTAGGCTGACAGGGCCGGTTTTCCAAAACACAAGATGACAGAAACATAATATTAATTTGACATTTATATGCAATTTACAGCTTTCAGTAGATCAGAAAAGTGACAAGGCTGAAACAGATTGTTTGAAGTGGTTTGTGTTCTGCTGCCAAATGCTTTCAACTTAGTAAATGGGTACAAGAAAAAAAAAACCCCATGGAACCAAGAGTGCCATCACACATCTAGGGATGGAACTAGGAACAAACTGGAAACAAAGCAGTAAGGAAAGTGTCCATTTCCAAAAGAAGTCAGTGAGGATGACTTAACATCTCGAGAAGTTCCGCAAATCACAATCATGCCAAGATTTCCAAGGAACCCGAATCATCTGTTTCCCTAGGATAAAGCCTTAGGCAACCTGGACTCTCTCACAGCCGACCCAGCATCCTGCTGAGGTCCCTTCCAGCATGCACCTCCCTTAGGGTCTCTAATGCAAGGACGTTATAACACCAGCCAGTACTAGGACACATTCCCTAGCAATCCCAAAACCCTTCTCATGGAACCTTCTAGAGCTGTGGGTAGCAAGAAGTGCTAACAATATATTGATCTACAGAGCTACATTGTTGACCTATTAATATAAATATTTTCCAATGTCAGTGAATTTCATGAACGTTCTTCTCTTCCATCCAGACTTCTAATCTAGACACTTGGAATTTCTGAAGTATTTGGCACTGAAATAAAGATGGCTTTTTGTGCTAAATGGAGGAGGAAATCTCTTTGACTATTTGAGAATGAAGAAGATAGGCATATTGTTAGGTGCTTTGCACACCTGGGGTTTTTTTTTGTGTGTGTGTGTTTGTTTTTTTTAAAAGATAGTATGTTTGTTACTTAAGATCATTAATTACATAGAGGAACATACTCAGAAGTGGGTATGCCAAACATTAGCTCACAGCAGTAATTAAATGTGTATAATAGCCTATAATAGCTATATGCATTTGATCTGGTTCCAGTAACTGGTGTTGACCAACCCACATGGCTGCATCAGAATATTATTTTTAGTTGGGTTTAAAAAAAATCCCACTCACAGCAACGGATCTGTACAAAGCTAAGGAAAGCTGCATCACTGCAAATCAGCACGCTCTATGCCCTTGAGGTTTGCTCCAGGGAGGTCCACTTCAACGTTAAGACTATATAGAATCATAGAATGCTTAGAGTTGGAAGAGACCTTAAAGATCATCTAGTTCCAACACACCCTGCAGGGACACCTCCCACTAGACCAGGTTGCTCAAAGCCCCATCCAGCCTGGCCTTGGCCACTTCCAGGGATGGGGCATCCACAACTTCCCTGGGCAACCCGTTCCAACGTCTCACCACCAGTACAAAATATAATACCTCATATTTTGGTAGTGCTAAAAACCACAGGATATGTTTAAGGAGGATACAAACATTGGAAGACTCCTTCCCAGGGCTTCTCATTTCCACAGTTCTGAAGAGGATAAAGGAGTCACTTGTTCCACCCCATGATGTACATCACCTCAATACCCAGAGAACATTAAAGCCCTGCCTGCTGAAGCACAGTTCCACTTAAACCACACAGAGTTTCTCAGGAAAACAGATTCCCTCTGAACTGGGCTATGAAAAACAAAAGGGAAAATTCTGAATAGCTTACAAAATAGGTCCCCAATCATTCTCCACACACTGCTTTTCCAAAATTTACCTGCTCAGTCTCTACAAGATTCTTCAAGTGCAACAATTTTCATTCATTAGAAGTTCTCGTGGTACACATTTTAACTGCAAACTCTGGTTGTAATTTATTTTGCCTCTTCAGACTTACCTATAGGCCTCTGGCATATACCCAGGAAGTGCCTGTCAGCACAAGCAGTGAAATTCCACGTTCCAACATACTGTGATTTGGGATCATTGAGGATTACGCCACACTGATTGTTAAATTCCTCATCAAAAAGCTGAAAACCAGAAATATGCTCAGAATCAAATAATGCATAAACATACTTGTGTAGAGAAGGTGAAGTAACATGACATTAGGAGAACCTGAGCTGTCTGAACTTGTTTAGGAAGTTTCAAAGGAGTGGTGCAATACAGCTTACCTATTTCACAAACACAATCAGGTACCTGGGCTCGAAAACAACTCGTAAATTAAATACAGGGGAGAATATTAAATGGAATGGTTTAATGCTTAAAATAAATCTTGTTTGTAGGTGTGATTCAATTAAATTTATTATACTGCACCTTGGGTAGAGTAAAATACCAATGTATAATGGTTTACAGATGCATTCTTAGTGTAAACAAACCAGGTATTATTGATGACATCTTTTGATGACTGGTCTTTAAATTGCAAACAGAAGTTCCAGAAGAGTCACTACGCAGTTGTTTCAGCTTTTTTCCTTCGCCCTTCAGTGTTTCATATCTCAGTTCAGAAGATGTCATCCAAATAAAGGTGAACAAAACTCCATTACTGTCAGTCACCTCATTTGCCAATTAAAACCACCACTAACTGGGGCACTGGGGCTGTTAATGTACTTTTTGGCGTTGGTTTGGTTTTTTTTTCCATACAGACAATATTCCAAATTTCATTGCTCAATAGTCGAGAAAAGTCAAAAGTCAGAACTTACGTCCAGTGGAATTTTCCTTAATCTTCCTGTCAGGAGTGGGTGAAAGTTACTATACAACAGTCTGCTGTCATCTATCCATTTGTTCTCCCTTGTGCTGAACAAAAACTGCAAACCAATCCAAATATCTTTGGGCATCCCAGGAAGCAAGGACGTTATATAATCTGTGGAACAGAACCATAAATGTACATACAGTGGTTCAGGCAACAACAGTAAACATCTGAAAAAACACTTCACATAAATAAGATGACGTAACCCCCATTTGTATTAACTTCATTTTCCCAGCTCTTTATGATTGCCAAATGTTTATCATCCCTTCCTTCCAAAAGATAACACCTTTCACGTTGATTTTATCTGAAAGGAGCAGACTACTGATATTTGTCCTCCAGGTTCTCATCTGAGGAGCAGGTAGTGGATTTAACCTGTTCCTCTGAACACTTTGCATTCTTGCACTTCCATCCAAATTTCAGAAAATGCTTTTCCCCAGGTCTGCAAGATCTTCTATGGTGTCTCTGCAGAGATAACAGAAGAACTCCCTCCTGCCCTCTCTGAATTGAGGGCAGAAGTCTTATCTCCCATCTTCCCCTCCTACTGACTTATCCCATAAATCAGAACCAATCCTTGGATTCTAGCTGAGTTTGCCCACCCCACCATCAGAGATAGCAGGACTGGGCAAAGGAAATCAAGTTTATTGGGGCAAAATTCAGCCAGGAAAACCCCTCTTAGCGAGCATTCTGGCAGGAAAGAACCAGCTTCAGTAACCCCTGAGGCACCAAAGGCATTCACTGAACTTGTCTAGATTAGGAAGACAAATTGAACCTACATAATTAGCTACTGCTGACATGTCTTAACTATTGGCCTCATGCCAGACTAGCCTCAGCCTATTTTCTGAGCTAGACAAAGCACACTGAATATTTACATGTCAGAGCTAGCCAGTCACCTAATGCCACTGGGAAGAGGAGCAGCAGCCTACAGAAAGAGACATGCTTCTTTAAGAGGTCTGGCCTTTCTTTCTATATAGGCAGCCTCCACCACAGCAGGGAGAAAAGCAAACAAGAAACAATAATAAACACTTCCAATATGCACCAAAACAAACAGCAGACCCCGCTGTGTAACCTTTCAGAATGGCTAAGCTTTTGCAAACTTAAAAGCATCCCAACACCATGCAGGTTTCAGACATGTATATTCCTGTATGGTTACAACCCTATTCTTCCCCAGTAAAAGCAGTAAAAACAACAACCAAAAAAAATCACCATTCAGCTACTCCCTGCAGGTACACTAGTGCCCCCCCCAGTCCACTTTCCATATTCCATTTGGCAAGAGATTATTTGCTTATAAAGAAAATATGCACTGTGCACATTGCAGAGTTCAAATGAGCTACTTCACTTATACCTGCCGAGATCTGTTAGTTTTCCACAAGCACCTTAGGCACAAATACAGCTGTCTGGTTCAGCAGTTCAGCACCGAACATTGCAGGCAGCCAGTGTCAACATCTTTCTTCCTCACGGCGTTTACCTCAATGACTCCAGTTTATATGACAGCTGAGAGGCAGGTCCCAAAGGCAGAAGACCTCTGCTCTGCAGTCCCCTCGCCTTCCATCAGTGTCCTGGAGAGCTTGCAGGTGGTCAGTTTAGACACCCTGCTGCATTAACTGCTCAGAACGCTTAGACACAGAGGGTCCCACGTGGGCACTGTGTTTGCCACCTCATCCCCACAGACACCTGAGCTTGTCTTGGAAGCAGCTCCTTAAGGTGGTTTTCACAGTGCAACACCTACAAGTCTCAGTTATGTTCTAACTTGCAAAGCAAAACACAGGAATGTTTCTTTCAATGGTGACCCTTCTACCTGCAACCCTTTATGAAAAGTTCTATAATTTTTCATTTTTATAACTGGTTATGAACCTTCAGAGAAGCTGCTCATTGAACTGGCTCAAGTTTTTGCTGACTGCATTTTCGTGTTGTGCTTCCAGTGATGCAAACAACAGACAACGCATTTTTAACTGGTCTTGGATTTTTAGAATGCTCTCAGGATGCCTGTAGATAACTAAGTGATTTTTATGCTCAAGTTCTTAAGCAGAACTACACTGAATTTGAAAGAGAAGCTGCGTAATAAAAGTGCCCCCCATTCACTATCGTACCTTGCTCGGCTTGATTTGAGATAGATGGAAGAGAGCCTCCAAAAGTTACACACTTTTCATTGGCTGCATTAAATATTAAATATTCGGGTTTCATCTTTAGAAAACACTGCAAAATAAACACAATGAAACTGATTTTCATCATATTACTGCTTTCTAAGAAATAACTAGTAAGAAAAGGTTCTTAAAACAACCCTAAAAACTCACTTCTCGTTTCCTGCAATAAAACATCATTATTTTTCTCAGAAAGAAGGGAATTGATACCAGCTGCATTCATTTCTTATTAGATTCAACACAAGAGCTAAATATAAAAAAGATGAATAATCCAACTGAGTAACTCCTCATTCACTGAGGATTAGAATTCAGTGATTTTTAATTGGCTACACCAGGACCATGTACCGTTTTGAGAACTCATACACAAACTCTACGGTCAGAGCTGGGCCAGGAACCTTCATCGTAAGGCGCTACCTTTTGTGAGAAACCTCACGGGGAAGTGAAAGCTCTGTTCTGCAGTGACATGAAGTAAACTTGCCAACCTTGGCACGGTGCGATGTGCAGATCTGATGTACATTCCTTTTTATGTATAGAATAACAGTGGGCCAAATAATAGGAATCAAAGACTTTGGATCACTGCCTTAAAACGTAGTACTGAGATATACAACAGTGTGGCTTCTGGCCTCTGTTGGTTCATTCTTAAAAACTGTTATTAATGCTCCAGTGAGTTAAGTCCTTAAGGCAACTGAGGAAGCCGAGCGCCTGCCAGCTCTCTGCCTGCCTGTGACTACTCAGCAAGAGAATCAAGACGCTTTTGCCACAGAAACTTCATCCTCTCCCTTTCTAACCCTTCTCTTCCTCCAAAACAGAGTCCAAGATCAAGCAATACAACTGACGTTCTTGGACCTAAACCCATGCTGACAGAAAAGCAAAAACCTGAAAATTACTGCTTGGAAATTAAGAAACTAACAATCCTGAATAAGGCACAGAGAAAGGGGGGAAATTATTTTAATCACTGCATATATTTAAAAAAAAAAATCACCTCCCAGTCCACTCCTGAACACAGGGGCTACTTCCTCACCTCTTTCAGCAGGGTACTCCATCTTACTGGACTATGAAAAATAGGTAAGGATGATTGCTCTGTGTTATCTCTGTACCTTGTTCCGGAACCGATGCCAATCTTTAGGGCAATCTCCTCTGACTGGGCGGTAACTGGGATCATGCTTCTCTAGTAAGGAGGCATTATTTTTTTCACAGATGAAGGGCAGTTTCATGTTACAGTTAACTGGGTAGTCTGCAGAAATGTAAGTTTTAAAAAACAATTATGGTAGTGCCTATCATGCTCCAATTGCCATCTATACTTCAAGACATGACAAAGACTAGTCTGAAGCAAAGCCCTTTTCAGCGCAACCACAGTGAAGTGCTATGAAATCCAAAGCACTAAAACTAACAGCAGAGCAAAAGACAAACATAAATTATTTCTATCAGACAGTAAAGCAACATTCCTAAAGGTCCAGAGTCTGACCCCTTACTTCCAGTAGTAACACTTTATACAAGTACAGGAAACTTCAAACAGAAAAATCATGAACTAGGAAGACTTTGACTACAAGGACTAATCTCATACTCTGGCATAAAGGGTGTGTGACCAAAAGGTCATTAAAGCCAAAAGGAATATCCTTTAACATCCATATGGAGAGCGTAGACAGGAGGATCCAATTGTTCTCCAGGGCTTATACATTTTCCTCAATACAAAGCTGTACTAAGAAAATGGAAATAAGCAGCTTCAAGTACCACCAGGTAGCATTTCCATTACTTTGTGTACCTCTTCCAGTATGACTCTGTTAATTAAGGAAATCTGCATCTCCAGATGGTTGGAATTTGCATCTCATATGTGATTGCAAGTATTCAGTCAAGCTCCTCTAACACAACTCTAAGATTTCATTTCCAGAGCTCAGAATATATAGCATAAACACAAAAAGACAGTCACCAAAACCAGATTTCACCTGATCAATTTATGTCACAAAAACAATGACCAATAAAAAATTGTCATCTGAATTCAGGTTTGCCTCTGGTCATCAAGAAATATTATCATGGCTTCTACTATAAGGAAGAAATAAATAATTCAAAATTCAATCAGATTATAATAATTAAGATATTGACTCCTAATTCAATATGAATTTAGATTCAATGTAAGAGTTTGGGCAGAACAGTAATTAAATTCTTGGTTGCTGTTGGGTTGTTTGGGTTTTTTTTAATATAATAATGACAGAGTTGTGAAAAAAAAATAAAACCAACCTTACCTCTATACCAGTTCTTTCTAGAAACATACCAGCAATCTCTCAGGAATCGATCATGGAAGCGTGAAAATAACTGTAAACTGGATACAAACATTTCAGAGTCAATCTCCCATCCAATGTGATCTTCAAGTGGAAACTCTGATAGCACCAGAGCCAATGCAAACAAAAATTTGGGATGGTAACTGTTTCTAGGAGATGCCCTACAACACTAGAAAGGACAGAGCAGGGGAAAAAAACTAGACAAAAACTAGGAACAAATACGTGGTAGATTCAGTAGTTATATACCTTGCCTAAATTAACTGTGGTGAGGAGATGTGCAGAACGATGGTAGGTTATTCGTCATCATGCTGCAATCGCTGGTATGTTGTCAACTGAGGAGAATGGGCAATAGCCCCTGGTTTATTTTCAAGGTAGTACACTGACGTAGTATTTTGGCAAGTGAAGAATTTTCCTATTAAAAAGCCCATGATACCTTGCTGCAGCCACGAATGGCACGATACAAGGTTTGCTGTGAGTCAGCTCAGCTCTACAGGGCTATACTCATAAGCCCTCCAAGACTTTGGCATTATCTAACTGGAAGTGTGATGTCTGAAACCAATTTCCCATTCTCTATCTCAGGTATTTCTCAGCTACCCTCAGACAGGTTTTTTTTTCAGATTTTTTTTTGTTTCAGTTTCCCAATTATTAACAGAACATAGGAGTCAGCTTAAAAATTCAGTAAAAGCATCCTAAAGTTCAATGAAATATATTAGCTCTTAAGATCATAGATTTCAGGGATCCACATGACACAACTAAGATGCCTAAAACCTGAAGTCTAGAGGCTTTGACAGACATACAAGAAATTAATTATGAATTCAGTTATTATTAATTATTTTTTTATGTCGGTAATGCTTGTAGTGGGAATCCAACTCAGAATCTGGCAGCTAATTAAAATATTTCAACAATATTTTGAAACAGAACCACTTTCTAGTTGTACACACATACTGTCTTAACCATTATTTGCTTTGTCTGAGCACTACACATTCCCACTCTCTCTGTTTTAGGTACTCCATAGTCAAAGTTTAGCATGTCAAGAATAGATGCAGGTACACGTGTCAAAAGTGGAGAACAGTGGTCACTGAATAACACCATTTTCTATCTTAGTTCAAATTCCTTATCTTACTTCCTTGTGATGATATAGATGTACCCTTTTACAAAATTGGGGGTAAAATATTTCCCATTGGAAACTATTCTGGTTAACTATAATCCTAAAAAGTACATCAAAGAAAGCTTACAAAAAAAAAAGCATTCCATAATTACTCTACATACGGTGAATGATAGCTGTAGCCATAATCAATAAACTTCAGCCACCACTTCTGTTCACTGTTTGATAACTGCGGAAATAAAGAACAAAAATCCCAGCGTTTTACAACCCGTAGAGAAAGAGGCCCAGACCTTACCAAGCATAAACCAATGACAAAAATAATTTTTATTTGAAATCTTTCTAAAATGTGCAGGAATTACTATTCTTCAGCAGTAGGAAAGGATACAGTCCGAGACCAATAGGACAAGTAGACAGATCCCTGCACCTACTAGAAGAAAAGAGCCCACATTTTCCACTCTGCTGGATAAAGCTACGGGGAATCTTGCAGCATTGCCTTAAGTCTGTGCTATACACATCATTCCCACAAAACTCTCAGCAGGAACTCTACCAGACAACAAAGACATAGTTGCAAGCTGCCTAAAGCTGGTGGTGTTCCTCCCTTCCTCAGAATCACGCTGTTCTTCCAGCAGATGGTCTAACAACAAATACTTCAAGAAAAGGCTAGAGATTTGGCAGGTCAAATCCTCAATTTCTCTTGCCTTGTAATTTCTCTTTCCAGGTAATTTCTTATCAGGAGAAATTTCATTAAGAGACCTTACAAGCTGCTAATTTCAGAAAATACTGTTGGCTGATAAGGAGTAGCACTGACTGACGAAAGGTAGCAACAGAGGTGCTGGAACTTGACATGTTTTGGTAAGGTTCCTTAGCAGAATGTACTTTCACAGTATGAACACCACAAGCCCCTTTCAGTAAAGGCTATCAGACACATTAATTAAGGCATCTAATTAAATTCTCTTATCAGGTGAAAAATTCTGTGCTGTCCCATGCATAACATTAAGAACTGATGCAACTGTTAGTGAAGTATTTGCAGACAGTGGTCCTGCTAAAGACACCTTCTCTCCACTTGGAGGTGGTTTGTTTTGGTTTTTTCCATGCTGTGAAGGCTACTTTTAAATTTAAAAAAAATCTTTTACAAGGCTGACATGTAAGCAATGCTTTTTCAGCTCATCTTTTCCTTTTAAGTACAATTAAAAACTACGAAGGCCAACTGGAAAACTAAAAAATTAAGGATTAGCATTTTCTTACATTGGAAAAACTGGCAAGAAAATTTCCTTATAGTGGAAAGTATCTATTAGACAGATTACCCTTTCTTACCTTTTCTATTTGAGATAGTATTGTCCTGAGTTTTGGGTAAGAATCCACAGAGGCTAAATCACTATCATTTTTTTGACAGTAGAAAATAGCTTCCTGGAAGCTCAGGTTTTTATCTGGTACAAACCACAGCTCAGCTCCATCAACAACAAGTGGGGCTCCATGAATTCCAATTTCATCTATGCAGAAGAAATATCACACACATAAATAAGTTCTGAAGAACGCATCCTCTCTTTTTCTGAATGTAATGAGAAATTTCAGTTTGACACTGGGAAGAGTCAATGCTCCTTCTGGCATTCTGAGCTCTCTCAGGATCAAGTTCTATCAAATATCATCTACCATGACCTTTGCTGGTATCAAACAGGTTTTACACTAGTACTATAAAAAAACTAAGGAAAGATACAGAGTATTAACAACTATATACACATAGCAGAAGAATATGCAACAAGTCCATTTTACCTGGTATGTACCACTCGGGTGTCTTGGGAATGCTACCTGTCCAGAGGGAAAAAAGGAATAATCACTTCAAGTTCACGTTCTAACCAGACTGTTGTCACCAATAATGGGACTAACGTACGATATTCATGTTTCTCAGTATGCACGATGGAAAAAAGAAGGAAATCATACAGTTTTAATAGTTTAAAAGAAGCTGACGTAAAGCTAATGGGGTTTTTGAATACCTCAGTCTTAAACAACCAGGGCTTTTTTC
Source organism: Nycticryphes semicollaris (assembly GCA_013400055.1). Classification (NCBI taxonomy): domain Eukaryota; kingdom Metazoa; phylum Chordata; class Aves; order Charadriiformes; family Rostratulidae; genus Nycticryphes; species Nycticryphes semicollaris. Next base: position 50,172 of record VXBJ01005165.1, read on the forward strand.
TCTCCAGGCCTTAAAGCGGTGTATCTACCCATGTCTCCCCACAACAAAGTTTCATCCCCTGAAATGCCTTTTAATGAACAACCAGAATGTAAAAGCCTATTGAATGATAACATTTTTCATACTGCACGGTAACACTTGGATCTCTGCAGCTACGCCATGTCGTTCTTTTGTAGTCACACTCCTCCATCTCCCCGCATGGAGGAGCTGGCATTCTGTTATTACCAGAAAGCGGTTAATTCACCTAAGGTTGAAGCAAACCGTACACCCAAAATGTCAATTAGTTATAAACATCACTGAGAAAGACTAAGTGAAGTCCACAAATGCTGCAGCTCGGTGGGTTTTACCATCTGTCCTAGTAAGAAGCTACTTCTCACTTCATCGGACAAGAAAGACTACGGCAGCAGTGATACTGCATCCTCCTCGTGGCCATTTTTGGATATACCTCAGCATAGGTCTGTATGTGACAGAGGCAAGACATCTCATGTGCTGAGCTTTTAACGCTTCAGAAAGGAAATGATAAAACATTGTTTGCAAAGTTTCTGTTATGGGGCAATAATGACAACTCAGTGGTATAAAAAAATACACTCTTTTACAGGAATAAATGGATATAACTGCAGCTTACCTTTGGTTATCTGACAGACCCATTCAAGTTTAGCTTCACAATCAAAAGGCTTGAAGTAGAATTCCAGGTCTCTGCCTTCGTGGAAATAAAATCTCCAAAACGATCTCCTTGAAAACTGAGAGGTCTGTATAAAAGAAGAAAGAGAACTGAGCTAGTGTGGCACAGGCCTCCGAAATGCAAAATGAAACTGTATTTAAAAGGTACTTTGGCAAAATGCTGTCAGTACATTATACTGTGGTTTTAGTCCAAGTTATTTTGCAGAAAATGAGCAGATACAACTGTAACTCCTCAACTATAGTTCTCCAGGCCAGACAAATTTGTGGAGCAATTAGATAAAGGATTTAAGGTCAGCCTAGATAAAAAAGGCTCTTCTTGCAGTGTTTCTTTGCATTTTTGTAGTGCTCATCGATACTTATTATTGAATTATCTGTTGCAACTTGCTCCCCTGAAATTATTATTTCTGCATCAAAACTGGCACAGAAATAATCCTTTTTTTATTTAAGATTGCTTCTTACAATCAAGCTTAAGATTTGACTTCGCCCTTGCTGATCTCTCCTATAAGGAGAATTTTTTATTATTCAGAGTCTCCCTTCAAACTTCTCTCATCTAAAACTTTTAGGAGCTTAATGGGGACAGCTTCTCGGCCTGGGGTCACAAACACAGAAAAAGAGGATGAGGGGAAATGGCTGCAAATAGAAGCAAGGGATGCAACTATCCTTTCCTTCAGTAAAGGCTAAAAGCAGAGGTGCTTCTAATTAGGTTAAAAGAAGGGAATGTATTGGAAGGATTATAAAAAGCCAGTTAAGCAATGAAGAACATAGTTGGGAATTAAGCAGAGGTCTGACATTTTTAATTTTAAACTGACACAGCACTTACAGTCTATTTCAGAAGTAAACAAGGAAATAGATACAATAAACACAAACACATGCTTTACCCTGCCTACTCCGTTCCCCAACTCCAGGTTTCAAACACTTTCTTAGTTTGCAATTCAAAAAATCTAATCTAGACTTTAGAAGTTCCCTGTAGAGCTGTTTGCTTTTTTGGTTTAGATTCCACATTACACCCTTAAATGTCACGTGTAAGATACGAGACATACATAGCATAGCAACAGAGTAAAGTATTTTGTAGTTCAAAACAAGTCTTATGAAAGGTTATCATTAGCACAGCACTTGATTCATACAAGAAACTTGAATAAGGGAAAACTGATAATAGGTGTGGATTGATAAAGGGAACACTAGCAACCTTTTCACTAGTCAGGCTGCCCAGGGAGGTCGTGGAATCCCCTTCCCTGGAGGTTTTCAAGACCCATCTGAGTGCAGTCTTGAGTAATGTGCTCTGGGCAATCCTGCTTTAGCAGGGGAGTTGGACTAGATGATCTCTGGAGGTCCCTTCCAACTCTGACAATTCCATCATTCCATGATATTCAAATAAACCACCTGAGCAGTCAACACAAATGCAATACATGGCTGGCAAACCTATTTTTTTCAAGTAAAATTACGTATGCTGTTACTAAAAAACTTGAAACTAACCTTTAACGCAGCACAGTCTCTTGTATCATATTCATCTTCCAGATAATCAAGTGGCATCACAACACTGGTTACCTACAAGATGGACAGGATGAAAGAGTCATTATTTTATGACTGTTTTTGCTATGGTAATCCCCTGAGACAACCATTCAGACTGGGGATCCCATTATGTTTATCATTATTAAAATGTGTTAAATGGCAGTTACTGGTTCAGTTTTGAGTCTGCATACCTCTTATTATGGGAGGAGAGAGGGAAAAAAACCTCACAATTTCAGGTAAATAAATCAATTACAGTGAGGAAGATGCTTTTGGAGAAGTCTGACATATCAAGGAGATGAACTGATACATCCTCCTCTCTGCTGTGTTACGAAGACATCTTGTTCTCTCCCCTAGTTCTTACATGTTTACTACTATATTTCTGTTAAAATAATTCAATGCAATAGCGACAGAAATCAGGTTAACCTTATTAAAGATATGTTTTTAATTGGAAATCTGCCTGGATGGCAGCTCTTAAGTGCGCAATCTTCATCTGAATTATTCATCTGTTGAAGGATCTGCCATGTTTTAATTAAAATATTTAACAATTCACTTTCAATCCAGTCCAAGCTGAAACAAATCAGGCCATAACATTTCCTGGTTAAAAGTTAACTTACGGGTTTATCATCACTCCATTGCCAAGTTCCCAAAGAGTCTGGACTCCTCTTATTCATTCCAATCCATACCCATCTGTCATTGCTGTGAGTAAACAAGATAAAAATCTTAAGTCAAGTATATGGTTCAGCTCATTTAACAGAAAGACTGACCTATGTCATGGCATTACTTAGGATCAAGCAGCAAAACCAAAGGTTTACCAGTCAACTCATAGCAGTTCAAAGAGAAAATGGGCGTAAGGGCAAGGACCACTTCTTTAGGAGGTCTCTAGGTTGCCTTTCCCTGACCATAGAGAAAACTAGCTAAATAAATATCAGGTAATTCCTTTGTTCGCTGCATCACCAATTTATCAGTTGCCATTTGATATAAAGGTCCAATTCCTACATTTTCCTTCCAGAATCATACACACAGCATTTCTTTGGCTTGTTTCGCTTTCTCTTGTCCATCTCGGGGCATCTCCCTCTACACCATCTGCTCAAATACACTCTTCCTCAAAGCACACAAAATTTCTACTCGTACAGAATAACTGGCTTCATATTTCCCTTAAGTTTGCCAGCAATACAAACAAACCAAGCACAGGCACGTATTTCAATTATGCACCTTCATAGAAGAGGCACAGACATAAACACACACATAACACAGCTGATTCCAAGGCTCACATAAAAAATGGCGATAGAAATTTTACTCCATTTTACAGGATTACAGTCAGAACTGTATTTTTTTCTACATTTTACTTCTTTGTTTTTCATAAGTGGGGGATGCTTAAATTCAAAATTTCAGCTACGCTCCAAGATACAAAGTTGTCCAAAAAGACTGGTTTATAATGTTTACTTAAATCTGCAGTAACAGTCCTTACTGTTGTTTATGGATGTAAAGATACCATAACAAAATGAGATACGTGCTGGTCAAACCGTAAGGTTAGTTTTGTCCTGCAACCTCCACTTCTCAAAGTGTCAGTTTTGTGCCAGGCACTGAAGTTTATGATACTTCACCCCGACCTGCTACCTTGCCCAAGAAAGGCAACAGACACGTTCCTGAAGGATGGAATGAGCTAGAAGCAGCAGAGGGGAGAAAGACCGTGAGTTTTTTTGTGAAATCACAGGCTTACATGCAATGCTACTGCAATAGAGCTGTGGAACAGGCACTCTCATCAATGTGGCCTGACAGTGATCATAAAGTACTGATGCCACAGTACAGGGCTCTCATACAACTGTCTCAGGAGCACTATTCCATCCATTCGTGTCATACCAAACACAGAGAAAGATTATAGGATATTTGAGGGAATGAGAGTTTAGGTTATTAACAAAAGCTAAAGATTTTCTTGTTTAGCCTTGACAAAGGAAGACAAGCAAAGAATATACTTATTCTTTACAATGTATTAGGAGACTAAACCCCCAAGAAGAGGAGCACAAAGGACAGTGTGTCTAAAGGAACCACAGCTCAGAAATAAATTTAGGCTCGAAATTGGAAAGAGATGTCTGACCAGCAGAGGTCAGAGTTCGGAAAAGGCTCCCAAAAAAGTAGTGCTGACAAACTTGAAGTTATTTTAGGACAGAGCTTGGAAAGTTTATGAAAATAACTTTATTACATGGAAGGACAGCCCCAGACCCAGGTTTACCTGCATAAGCAATGTCATGAAATCATGGGGCAATGTTAAGAAATTCTTTGGCAAGACTGTGCCACTACTTTTCCGCACATATCACGATGAAGATGCTGTGGCTGACAGTGCAGCACCAACAAACAACAGCCCACTTGCTCTTGGCTAAGCTAAGTCTGTGAAATCCAAGCTGGGCAACAGCATTTTATTTGGTAGAGTTCCCATTAGGAAGAAAAGAATCAGGCAGCACCAAATCTCATTTTAGTTCTATTTCTCAACTCCAGTATTAATTTTCTGACATTGGTGTGATAGTGTGATCACACCAGCACGGTCTTATCATATTGACTAGCCTTTAGGCTTTTAATGATATCACTAAGAAGCATTTTAAAAGCCTAAATGCCCCGTATCACTCCAGAGGGAAAACTGTGAGCCAAACATTCACAGCTGTCAAGCAGCTAAGTGGCTTTTGGCAATTTGCCTTTAGGATTTTATTTTTATGTGATTGTTCTTTCCAATTATGAATCAGACATTGCTTAACCCTCCCCTCCTAATCATCACCTGCAGGCTTGGTGCACTTTAAGCAATTGATCATCACAAAGGAATATCTACTAAAAACAAAATTTGAGACACTCATTTCAAAAGGCTCTGCAGTAATTACCTGAGGAACTAGAGCAATTTTTCAAAGTCTTTCAACTTGTATTTGTCTTTTATGTAATAAATTGAAAAAAAAAAAATTAAAAAGTGTGCCAGGTCAAGAATTTCTCCAGCTTGTCTCCCAATTTACAATTACTGGTCTGCAAACATAACAATGTTTTCTGGCTGACTGGGCATTTACAAATTAATGTATTTTTTTGCTTCTTTTGAAAGTGTTCAGATATGGCTATAAGTAACTGCTACACTGTCCTTGATAGCACTTTCAAGCTTAAGTAAAGCCTTTTGATAGCCCCCTGAAACCATACTATAACCTCATCACAGAAAGGAATTCCACCGTTTAAGACAAATAGGAATTAAGACTCTGTCTTGCAACTAAGCCTGCAGCAGGGAATTTGCTTGTAGTCTAGGTAAATGCTCTGCAATGAGGAGACAGATAAAAGTCATCCTATGAAATAGTATCAAAATGGATTTATCAGAGCCAGAATACTCCTGGAGCTACATTACTGTAACTGCCTCTAAAACCTAGATTATCTTGAGCTGCAACCTAAAGCATAGGCATAATTTGTGCTTTACAATGGACTCCACACTGATTAATGACAAAAGACCCTAAGTCTCCAGCAATCCCTGTATAATACCAGTGGCTTTTCTCTCACACAGAACTAAAACATCATAAAATTCAATGTTGTGCAGGAGTGATAAAACACTCTAGAATATAGTATTCCCTAGTATTAGGAAATATAAACCACCAATTTTTCTGCTGTCATACTCTAACTGCTGAAATAGAAAAGTGGTTTTTCCCATCCCTTATATCAGCTCCAACACAAGATTAAGAGCCTAAGTGAGGTTACTGCTGCCTGTAGTTCAACCTGTAACACGTCTACATCTGGGCCAACTCCCTAATGGTGCAATTTAAGGCATCATTTAATTTTAGGCAGTGCTGGCCTAAAAGTATATACATATGAAGCCTGTTTGACGCCTGGCTCTTCCCTCTCTAACAGGCTACTGCCACTAGCTGAATCCCCCAGCCTGCTAATCAATCACCTACTCTTTAGTGAAAGGAAAGTGAAGTTGCATTAATGCAGTTACTGCAACTTGCATCTCAGCTTTACTGCAGTTTTGGTCAGTGTGCTGAGAATAAGATGTTTTTTCTTGTAAACTCAAGTGTTGGTGAGCCTTTCTAGATTTAGGACAGTTACAGCAGCAGAGCTGTGCACAGAAAAGGCAAGTGACTTCTTTCCAGTAAGGCGTCCTCATTGAAATGCTATTTCAACTAACCCAAGCTGCCACTCTCCTGGCGTCCAGTGTCACTGCCAGCTTTAAGCTGCAGAACGCTCACAAAACCAGTAACTGAAAGCAACTGAACCGGATCTGTTCTGCCTGTATCGTGTCCCTCAACGTGAAAAGAGGTTATCTCCTGTTTCTTTTAGGCAGGGGAAGGCTGGCAGGCAGATTTTATTTTCCTTTCCAATGGCAATCGCTCGACTTGGCTGGAGCAATTCTAGCTCTCATTTGCCTCTAAGGTGGAATCTGAGTAAAGAACAGAATGGACTCGGCAAGCTGCCCTTTTCCTGGTGAACCAAACTGACTTTTGCTAACATTTAAAAACAAACAGTTCTCAATGAGTCACCGGAGAACTGTGCAAGGGGAAAAAAAACCGAAACCAAAAAAGCCAAGGTGTGGCTCCTTCCCCAAGCTGAAATGTGTGCACTGAATGAATAGTTTAGGTCAGAGTTTGCACTGAGTAAATGTGGGGAACACAGACAAACTGCAAGCCACTGCACTCCAGCAGCTAATCACATCTAACCTTATCTTAGGATGGTTTCTCCCACTTAGCTAAATTATTTGTTCTTGGTGAAATAATACGCTTGCTTTCTTCTTTTTCAAATGAGTTTATTTTCAGACAAGTCACCTTTCGCTCTTGTTCTCCAAAATACTTTATGTAATCACCACCTCCGAGTAATTTCAAAGCACAGCTAACTTAAACACTTCATTACATTATCTAATCAAACAAACATTAATTTAAAAGACCTCAAGCAGTATCAAATCCATAGCATTTCTGTTCAGGAAGTTCTGCAATGCTTGAAAAGGGCTTAACCCAGATGAAAATACTGTGCTTTGGGTTATATTCAACACATGCAGTAAAGTGCAACACTGACTGCAAAGTCAATTTATAATAAGTTCAACATACTGCCCCTTATTTAACTTCTGGCAGAATAATACTGAAGTACTGTGACTTTTCTTTCTCTGGGCTAAGTTTGAGTTTTCTGAAATATGGGAACTACAGTGGCATCGTGTGTCAGCTGATTTTCTTTTAAGTCAAGAAAGGTCTCCACCTTTAATATACTAACAAAAAGTGGTCATTAACTATAATTAACACCTCAGATGGTCTGCAAGCTGAAAAGTAGTTCCAAGTACTTCTAAGAAGATAAGTTACTTCTCTATTCATGTTTCAGAGTAGATTAGGTACACTAAGACAAAAGGTTGTGATTGCAAAACAGTATAATAAGATCTACAGCTAAAAATAATTTATGCACTAATTTTTATTTTAGGGACTTCAGTCACTTTAGCAGAGGAGTCACGTGGCTTTCATACAAGCTAAACCATCTATATATAGAGCATACAAGTTTGGTTTTTGTCTCTTCTTAACATAAACATTGAGTAATTTTCATGAGTTGGCCACTTCTAAAAAAGGTTCACTGGGGTTTTCAAGAAGGCATCTCTTCAGTCATCAGGTTTTAAAATTTAATCAGTGTTGTACGTTGGCAGCTTCTGAAATAAGCCTGATTTAGTCTGTTGATGATAAAATTTAGATCACATAACCAGCAGCATTTGAGTTTAAGCTGGCAAACGTTCTGAAAAACCACGCTGCCAATCAAAGAAAACATGTTACACAAGAATCTGACATCACACCAGTGCCTAATAAAGCTTTGCAATGACAGTTTCTTTGATTAAAAATAGAGCCTTAGACTCATAAATTATGTAGCATTTAATTTGTTGATACCAGAAAACTCAACACACCCATCTAATGCCCATATCGTGTTATTGCAGTTATGCCAAATGGGATCTGTGCCAACCAGATTGCTGGACACTACATTATTCACGTTTTCAAAAGACAGCACCCAGTATAGTCAGGAAGCATTTCATGAATAAAGATGAGACCTATCTGAAAAAGTGAAATAACAACTCATCTCTAAAGAACGTATCAGTAAAGAATAGGAACAACAATCACCCAGTTGTGCCAAAATTCAACATAAAGAAGGAAATGTAACAACACAGGCTTACAGTCATGTAATGGAAGATGCTCAAAGCAAATCCCTCTTTTCCTGTGTTCCCTCTAGCAATCCAAAAATTTACCCAAGCTGTACTCCCTTGACATTTTCCAGGAAGGCAGTGACAGGACCTGCAGTTCAAATGCCACATCTAGATGTTTCTACTGTGGGAAACGCAGTCACCGTACACTGTCTCATACTTGCCATTTGGGGTCAGCAGCAGCGTTTGTGATCTACTGCAGAACCCCACCGAAAAGAAAAATTTTAGCCCATGGCTAGTTTGTTACCTGATTATTTTTCTTAGGATAGAATGAAGTGCCTTGATTTCTTCCGAGTGACTAAAACTAGGCAGATGTCCTCCAAGCGCTTCACAGAACCTTTCTGCCTCTTCCCAGGTCCTGGTTCGCAGCACTCTCTCGCTGTGGAAGAACTTCACAACAACCAAACATCAGAACAGAAAGTGACACAAGTGACAGCATTTTTAAAACACTGCTGTACTACTCAAATACGGCCATCCCAGCTAGGAATGAATAATTGGTGGCTCCATAGGGAGAGAGCTTGACTTCTTAACAATTATTTTCTTTTTTTCAGTTTGTTTGACAACAGCCAGACTCTGAAGTTTAGCTGACAAAATTTGTTTCAAATGCAACATACTCCATATGGCAGGCTTTCTCTGTTTTTCTTTACCAGAAAGATTTTACAAAACAACACGCAACTCACTCCAAAACTGCAAGCCAAATTGTAGGATTTAAGGGACGTGGTTCTTTCAAGTCTACGGTTGAACTGCAAAGCCCAGTTTTCACTGAAACCGGGCCAGTTTGAATACAGCAGTTAAAGAAAAGCTCTTTGGCACACCCTTTGCTACCTGTGTGTATTATTCTTGCAGGCTTGGCTCGTACACCTCTGCTCACACATCCACTTGATACCCTTGACTTCAGTCCAAGCCAATTCCCACCCCAGACAGACACGCTGCACTTGATCAACAAGAGTTTTGGAGAACCTGCCAGGCCCAGCTGCCGCATCCCATCAGCCATGGGACAGCTACGCCGCACCTTGGCTAGCCCTATCCCTTCGGGATCCTTGCCCACAGCCTTGTTGTGTTGTCCAAGCTGGGTTTCCCCACTTTGTTACCTGAGCTGTTTACAAGACACAGCTCATTACAGACACTGGGTCCAATGAATAAATAACCCATTAAGTAACCTCAGTTTTAACTTGATTTGACTATTAATAGGAAGGGTTATTAGTTGCATTTCTAAAACCAAAGTTGTTTAAGCCACTTCATAGGCCATTTCAGCTAACAACATGGCTGCTTACTTCCATGATTTACTTTGAAACCTGTAAAATACAATTGAGATTGCACGTTTTTTGATGAAGTTTGATGTTCACATTCAAACCAGAGAAAATCTTACCTCTCCTATCTACACTGTTAAGAGTATAGGAAGGGAAATAACAAGGGAAGGCGATGCAAAGCACTTTCCTTCTCTATTCAGGTGTCCCTTTTGGGAACTGGCAGAGGATGATGCCTGAGAACATCTGGAGGCAGTCAACCTGAATCAAACTGGACACCTGCCTCAGTGTAAAACATCTTTGAAACTCCCTTCAGAGCAGCTAAAATCTGCCATGAAACGGTTAATCACACACTTGCTGCAAGACAGTAACAAACAACTATCATCCAGTAGGACGTTTTACCTTGTAGCAGGCAAGGCCGGACCCATTGTGCCACCCAGGGGGACAGGGATCAGTTGGCTTTGGGAGCACTTCTGGCTCCTTGGGCAGCCCGATGTACTTTTTGCAGATGGAAAATGCTTTAGTGGTTTTACAGTCCTTAGTTTCCCACTTTCCAAGATACTTTCCACTCAGCATGGCCACACATCCTCCTGAAAACTCTAGGATTTAAGCCACCAAAGACATTTAAAACTATTGGCTGGATTTCAAAAAAATCCATAGTTTTCTGAATGACTATTTTATTTCATCCTTGGAGTTCTGTAACATGGTACACCCACTCCAAAGCTTGCTCAATATAAAATGATAGCATTTTGATGTATTTTTTTTTTCAATTGTTAAATTTACCTGGTTGCAAGGAATTCCAGTTAGTGTACGTCACAGCTTCACTTTTTTTCCCATCCACTGTACCCCAGGAATATATTCCTGAGTGGCTAATATCCTGCAAACCAGTCCAGAAGTACTTTTCTTCAACTTTGGTGTGTTTTCTGATCAGACTGTTTATAAATTCTTGCTCAAATCTGAAAATTCATAGATTAATTTCCGTCAGTATTTGAAAAATACCTGAAACCACTGAGTCAATATGAAAACCAGACCTACTATTACTCGAGCTAGTTAAAAGTGCTTGTCCAGGCCATTCCATATTCAACTTGGGGTCAGTAGGCTGGGAATTCACATACTTGCAAGAAAGTTCTACACTGTAGGTTTACCATTATCACAATGAGGAAAACATGGCTTGTTAGCTCTCTGCAAAAGCGACTCTATCTCTATTTTTGCTTTATAAACCACTGATTAGCATACAGAGGTTTTAATCTCTGACGATATCTCCGGTATCATACAGTAAAACATGCCCACAAATTACAGAGATGCGTTTTACCTGTTCATCACTGTAAGGTTGCACTTTGCTCCAAATGAAACTTCTGTTTTATAAATCTTGTAACAGTAGTTTCCGTGTCTCTCCCACCCCTGGTCAGAGAATGAAAAACACATTTACACATAACAGTCTAATTTAGGCATTATCTACAGGAGAAAATAAATCACTGCTAATGTTGGCTGGTGCCCACAAGCTTGAACAGTGCATACAAGAAAGAAATACAGTGCATCACATACAAGGTCCAGTATCATCAACTCTCAGATTCACGGTTGTAAGAAATAATGCAACCACAGGAATAAAACACACCACTGTTTTAGCTCAACTGTGCAGTGTCTTCTGACTGCTGTGTGCATTTAGAGAGAGAAACACAAGGGTAACAGCCTGGTCCTACTCAAAACAATAGGAGTTTTCATGCTGTTCCACCAATGCCAGGATTCAGACAGAGGAATAATAAGAGGGCATTACTAGTATTTCTTTACCTCTGGAAAAAATATTTTGTACTGAAAGTATGTGAACGTACAAAATTTCTGTATTATTCAAATCTCTTCCCCTACATTTACACTAAAATTCAAGGAACATTAATATGTTACCCCTTTGCTAGGCTACCAACACCACTGGTGTCTGAACAGCACAGAAAGCTGTATCTCTACATCCTGGCAGTCTCAGGAGAGACAGAATAAAAATACTCCAAGTTTGTGCAGAAAGAAAGATAAAGAATAAACACATTTCCTGTTGCTGGCAATATGCCACACAAAAATGAACCAAAAAACTCTAAAGTAGCTAGTAACACCATCCCAAGATTGTTCAAAACAGAGAAGACTTCGAGTGTTATTTAGGCTCTAACATGCTATACTGTAAAAAAAACCAAACAAACCCTACAACAACCACCAACCAACCCCCTACGCTCACTCAAGTCAAAGAACAAAAATGAGCCAAGTGAAGCGTAACAGAAACCTAATCTCATTTATCAATCTCTGCTCATCTTTATCTTGCAAAGTGCTTATCCTAAGCTTTAAAATATACTTCAAGCAAAAACCACAGAACAAATGGCATCAGCGATAACATATCTAGTAATATAAATCTTGGGTACAAGCTTATAATACTTTCATTAAGAAACAAGAGTTTAACACATCCAGAGCCTGCTTAGGAGACTGGGAATTTTGGCTCATGCTATATAAAGGTCCTTTTTCAGCTAAAATGTTCCATAGAGTTTATTGAATAGACAAGAAGGAAATAAGTAGTTTTATGCAGGTTTCTGAACCACGTGAAAGTAAAAGAACTACAGGTTTCCTATTACCTCTTCCAACGAACAACTTTTATCCGATTTTGTTTCATTCAAAATCACTCCTTTTTTCTTGCACACATATTTCAATTTTTCTTCACAGGATTTGACTCTCCACTGTCCTAACTGTGATAAGGAAAGGAAAAGAAAGCATTTAAAATTCTAAAGTCTTTCGACTTCCATAGTGCAGGGGCTGAATTTCACAAGTGGGAAAGCCGAAATGCCTCTAGCAAAAATATTTGGGGCGGGATGCCCTGGATTATACGCAGAGGCTCATGTTTGGAAGGGAGAGAGAAAGCTGACAAATAGAGATAGGAGGATTCTGGGTCACACCTGAGAAGGGAAGAAAAGGCCAGTGCAGTGCCAGCTCTCCTGCATCAGGGAGGGAACGGGTGCAGGGGTAATTCTCAGGTTACTGCAGGGGTGGGGAGGAGACAGCTTGGAGCAGGGCACGGGAGATCCACTGCCAGCCCAACAGCACAGCAGAGAGATGCTTGCCCCAGTTTTCGACTAAATCTAGGAGATGGGATACAACCCGCTTCCCTCTCCACTCATTCTTGTCACCACCTTCCCCACCTTGCTTCTTCTGTAACATATCCCACTGGCTAAACAACTTTTAGAAATTTGCTTGTAGAAAAATGGTTAAGATTACTCCAGAAATAAAATTAGTTATCTCCTTTACCCACCCCTTGACTTTCACACACATCAGTGTTGCCTCTACTATGACAGAAAAAAAAAAAAAAAATACGTAAAAACCCCAGCACTGTGTCCCTACCTCGCCTGAATATGACACACAGTTAGGAGTGCTGTTAAAAGGAACTTTTGGTTCATTCTGATCCCAATAGGTAAAAACCACAGTTGAGCCATCTGACCACTTGAACAAGGTTGGTACATCTTCATTCCGGAGACCCATCCACATTTCTTCTTCAGCATCTGTATTTTAAAGTTAGGACAATATTATAGTTTCAAAACAATGTTCAGTAGGAATAGAGTGTGAGGTCAGCAAAATTAGATTTTTATCACTGTACTGAACAACATAAATGCCACGATTATTTTTTTTTCTTACAGAGAGAAAAGGGATTTGAGACAAGTACAGTATATTTCCATTATCTTGTTTCTTAATTTATATTCATGAATATGAGTAAGTTTCACAGAGAAGGTAACAAATGAGGGAAAAACAGAAATAACGAACACTCAAACAAGAAAAGCTCAACCAAATGTAAGCTTTAGAGTGCACACAAAAATGTAAGTCTACAGAGTACAGATAGCATTTATTAGTTCAGTGACCCGGTAGTCAAATATTGACCCAACTATCTATGATTCTCTTTGAATGAGAAAATTAAACACAAGGTATTGGGCAACTAGAAGCAGGTTAGCCAATAAATAAATAAATTAGATCAACCCAAAACAAGAGGCAATATGGAGGGACTGGACCTGAACAGCAATGCTCAGCACTAGCCTGGGTGCAAGCTCAGCATCAGCATCTTCATTTAAAAGCTAGAGGTTATGACAACCGTACGCTAGAACATGGAAAGGGGTTTGCAATTCATGGAGCGCAGCATTCGGTGCTTGACCTTTACAAGCATCCTAACTCACCGTCGTGAAGCTTTGTAACAACCAGTTCGACGTCTGCTAATGAGTGTATGCTGATGAGCTCACTCCTGTTCGCTTTGCACGACTCATCTGCCGCACTCCAAGGCGCCTGGTTGTTCATCAGCACGTAGCAAAACCCATTGTGGGGAAGCCAGCCCGGATCACAGCGAGTATCTACATGGCTCCAAAACTCTTAACAGTGAAGAGAAACAGTGTTAGAGGCTTTTGTTTCACGTTGGTTAGTGCAATGGCTTGGCATTTTCTTTGTGCTTTAAACCCAGCAGCACCTTAAAAAGCAGGCAGAAAGCAGCGATCAGAACGCATTCGTATCTCTTCAGCACTAATGTTTTAAGAAAGGGTCACAATTCAGTCAAGCAAATAGACCTGACTGAACAGCACTATGGGGATTCATAATATTTTGGGTCCAGGAGGTAGGCAGAAGGTGAAAGAAGTTAGCAGGAGTGAAAGTAAAAAGCCAGAATGAATTAAACTAAGGCAGCCTTAGTGTAAGTGAAAGGTTTAGAAGTAATTGTAAGAAAGTTTTCAAAAGCAATTAAAAGGCAAATCAAGTTACTTCATTGTAGAACAGCAGCTTCGACACATTGTTGCTTGTTTTATTCTAGCAGGGGTTTGAGCCTTTATAGGGCATTATTATCTACATGCAGTACCACGCATAAGACCAATTTTGAATAGCTCACAATGAAACAAATGCTTAGTTTTAAATATTTTTTCTTCTGACAACTACGATATTCAGGAATTCAAATCAGTTTCATGAAAAAGCTATATACTAGCAGCCTCACGGTTCAAAATACAGTACAAAACACTCCAAAAGAATTTGGGGATTTAATTTATAAAACACCGTATCAACACTGGTAACACTACACACCCACAGAGGAGCAAGAGAACAGGGAAGGGTGGTTAATTAACAACTAGCTTTCAAAAGAACATTTGAAAGTTTGAAGCAGTTTAGTTAAATTTAAACTTCTTACTAATTTTTTCCCTCAAAGGCACACACCTCACCTGGGGGAGCGGGAGAGAACATGCCTTAGCCAGTGACACTCCAGGACACTTTTCACCTCCAGGATGCTGCTTCATGCCTTTTATTCCCTAGCACTCCCCTCATCTGAGGACAATCACCTTCCAGTAAAAGTCCTCCCATGAGAGCCCCACAAGCATGAGCCCTGGAAACTGGGTAAGGCCAAAGCAACTCATGGAAGAATGGGCCATGGATATGGGAAGGGCTGGACATGCAGGTGTAGATAAATGGCCACAAGCACAAAAGCAGTTATATATCACAGCTGGACACTGTAAAAACTCAAGGACTGTATGTGTGTAGGGAGGAGAGAGTAAGTATCTTGCAAGAGCTGTTATGGCTCCAGTAAGGACTACACACAGGGCAAGCTACCAACTCTTGGCACTCCAATTCCCAGTGCTGAGCCTGGTTTCACAGGATAATAAGGTCATTTAATTAATTCTATCTGAATTCAACAGAGTTTGAACCCCCAGGTAGGTCCCATTTTATGTCAATACACTCTTAAAAGTGAGAGAAATGGGTTTAAAGCAGAGATGGAAAGCTTCAAGGTGCAACAGCCAGTTCCAGACTTTCAGTAGCACAAGAAAGAATGCACAAGCCACGGAGGAAAATATGGCCAAAAGGGTAAGATTGTGTTGGGAAATGCTTTACGTGTGAATGAGAAAGCTGCAAAATTGATAACTGTTTGTGATGCATCATGTTGACAGTGAAGATACAGAGGTTGCCTCTGCTCTGCTAAAAAAACCAAAGCTGTTGTGAAAGTGTTTTGACAGAAATGCCTAAGGTGGCTTTGGGAGGGGAAAAAGAGAGCCTATGAGTGAACATTACACTCATATTAACATACAAAAACACAAGCTGTCCTACCTGGGAGGCTTGAAACTTCCTTGAATGACTTCTTGCAAACATATGGAAGTGGAGTCCCACAGTGGTAACTCTGCCACTGACCTGAGGCAGCATTCATCACCACACAGCTAGTCCCATCAAGCGGGGACAAACTCTGCATATCTAGAGACAGGAACAAATAAAAACAGGAAATCACAAGTTAT
The DNA here is from genome assembly GCA_013400055.1 of Nycticryphes semicollaris. Classification (NCBI taxonomy): domain Eukaryota; kingdom Metazoa; phylum Chordata; class Aves; order Charadriiformes; family Rostratulidae; genus Nycticryphes; species Nycticryphes semicollaris. Next base: position 66,041 of record VXBJ01005165.1, read on the forward strand.
CAAACAGCAGGGTAGCAAACTGCTGCTTTTCTCTACTCTTTTCCATACGAGAATAATATACTTTGTGTAGTACATCATCTTGTATTTGAAGAACATAACTTGCCTTGAATGAAGGCACCTGCCTTACAACAGCTCCCACAGAAAGTTTTTGGTATGACAGAAAGTTTCACCATCAAGGAATTTGGACTTCTTTTCTGATGTTTAATCATAGAACCAGAAGGAATGTTCTATTTACAATACAACAAACCCTTGAGCTGAGCGCTTTCCCAGCCTAGAAATATCTCAGGGGAGAACCCTTTCTGCAGCCCTCAGTTTCCTTTGGCAGCCCCTTTCCAGCTCACTCCAAACACAGCTCTGCACTCTTTCTCTCAATGTGAGACGTGACCCTACCTTCAGAGAAACCCAAAGTAAAAATGTCACAGAGGACGACACTTTTTTGCAGCTTCAGCTTCCCTTGGAGCCCCCTTCCGATGGTACTTTTTGGCTCTCTCTTTCTTTGAGCCCCAGTATCAACCTGAGGTGTCCCACACACAGAGCACCCCAGCTCCCCCTGCACTGGCTTCGTTCAGTCTCACATAAAAGTCTCGGGGCGGATCTTGGATCTCCACAAAAGAATACAACAGAGACAGGGCCAGGCTCTTTTCAGAGGTGTGCAGTGGAAGGACAAGAAGCAATGGGTACAACCTGCAGCCAGCAAAATTCCTGTTAGACACCAATAAGTATTTTTCACAAGAGGGATAGACATTAGTGTGTCCGCCACGACTGCAGACTAAATTCTGCCACTGTAACTTGGGATAGTCCAATCCCTGACTCTGCATTACAGTCCTACAGCACCATCCCAGTTCCAGAAGGTGGTGCAGGCAGTAGCACAAGCAGCAGAAAAGCCCTTAACCTTTCCAAAAAAGGCAGGCCCTATTTGGAAAGTCTCACAGAAATTTCTTAGTATAGCTTTCAAAGAAATAACAGAAACCACTTCTTATCCTTTCACAGAATTCATGTTGCAGGACTATTCTAGAAACTGAAGGAAAAAAAGAATTCCCCTTTAAAAAGGTCAAATTCAGCTTGAATGACGGAACAGCATTAGCTTCAGTACTCCTCATTATTCTTCCTCCTGAAGATTCCAAACAAACAAGACTTTCGTCAATTCTACTAGGAACTTGGAAGTAATTAAAAAAGGTTTTGCAAAGGTTTTATACTTCTTTCATCTTCACCTCAAAATGAATTTAAACAACCTTGAAGATTGAAAACACAAGTCAGGCTTCTCAGTAACGTCAGTCCTTGTACATACATCAATAATTGTAGTATTTGAGGGAAGTCAATGCCATTCTGTCAGTGGGAGGGGAAATCTAGAAACCAGGGAAGCTTTATATCCTTTACTAAAATGCACCTCAAAAGTACTTTTGTAAGTTTTACCTTTTTAGAGTTTTATTAACCTAATCATCCATAAATACAGAATGAGTACAAAAAGACTCACTGGCTAGGAGGAAGAGAAGCTTCCAAACTTTTAAGAATAATGGAAACAACAATGCCAGTTTTTATGAAGTCTGATAGAGAAGGGTAATAAAAAAAGCACAGCGAAACACTAGTTAGGGTTGTGAATATTGCTGATACCAACAGAAATATCATTACCTGGATGCCAGTTGAGAAAATTCAAAGGTTTGTGATCTGACCACTGCCAGCCTCCAGAAACATCCAGTTGATTTAAACCAATCCAAAAGATCTCAGCGATGTCATCCTTAGCTGGAGATAATTATTATATTTCTTTTAAGAAAACCATTAGTGTAAGATGCTTATCTTTTATTGGTCTTTAATTAAAAAGTGATCTGAAAGGGCATGCATTAGAGCACTACAATAATTTTTTAATTAAAAAGTGATCTGAAAGGGCACTACAATAATCGGACAAGCAAACTTTCTTGAAATGAGGAGGAATTCACCCACACAAGTCTTCCCTCCCAGTGCCTTCAGATGTTTGTCCTTTGGTCCAAAGGCACACTGGTAATTCCTCCAGGCCAAGCCACCACTGAGGACAATTTCATAACAAGTGGGTAACACACTGCTAGACACCAACTGCCGCTCTGCCCCATATTTGAGATTTTGAGGACGTTCCTCACCATAAAGATGAGCAACAACTAACCACTGCAATGAAATCCCACAGATAAATTTTGAAAAAACACTCCAAAGTGAGATCAGCATCTTCTTTTTGCTACACAAACGAAAGCACCAATGCATTTTAACCACAATCAAGCTTTAACCCACAATTTTAAGACAGAAACTAAAATGCTGTCGTCACTTTATGTTAATTTCTCAAAAGTTCCTGATATTTGTATGTGAATAATTACACTTACCTTGTATGTAACTTAATTCAGATGCATCTTGGATGCTAAGTAGATCTCCTCCTTGCTTTTGACATGAAATATAAGCTTCCTTCCAAGAAAGAGCAGACTGTGTATTAAACTGGTAGCAACTTTCAGACCCAGGATCACGTTCCCAGATATCATGACAGCCATCCTCTGTTTAAAGGAAGCAAAAGGTACTTGAAACTACAACACTACTGAAACATCATGAAAGTTGCAAAGGGAAAACTATAATACTGAAGGTCTATCAATTTCTGTATTGGTAATCACATACCCTGCAGAGCAAGTGTACGCTGACTGGGACTGTTTAGTTTGAGGAAGAGGAGACTGAGGGGAGACCTCATCGCTCTCTACAATTACTTGAAAGGACACTGTAGAGAGGTTGGTGCTGGTCTCTTCTCACAGGCAATTAGCAATAGAACAAGAGGGAATGGCTTCAAGCTGCAACAGGGTAGGTTTAGGCTGAACATTAGGAAAGATTTTTTTCACAGAAAGAGTGGTCAGACACTGGAAGAGGCTGCCCAGGGAGGTGGTGGAGGCCCCATCCCTGAATGTGTTTGAGAGTTTTTTAGATGTGGTGTTGGGAGATTTGTTGTAGGGGAGGAATTTGTAGAGTAGGGCTGATGGTTGGACTCAATGATCCCAAAGGTCTCTTCCAGCCTGAATGATTCTATGACTGTCCTATCAACACTGCAATAGAAAAGGGACCTGCTTTTACGCAGTTTAACAGCCACGTGCTATGCCAAGGTGGAGCTGTACATACGTGAAGCAACAGAATGTTTTTATGATGCCTATTTAGAAACCCAACGTACCTGGTTGTAAGCAGATTCCCCATTTTCCATCACGGGCATAATCTTCAGATGTGGCACACCATTTCCCACCCGTATGCATTTCATCCTCAATGCAGTCATGATGCCATGTCTTATTGTACAGAAAGGGGAACTCGCAGGGTTTTCCATAGGAGTTCCCATCTTTGGTATAAATCTCTGAAGGGGAGGGTTGGAAAAAAACCAAAAGAAAAAAAAAGTAGATACAAGTTGTCTAGAGGAAGAAAGGACAGCAAGTCAATGTTACTGCTTGTACAAATGTTGTTTACTTAAAAGAGTGCAAGGCACACTTATTGTCTTAAAATGACTATCTTGTGGTTACAGAAAATATACAGAAGAGACAGATCTAAAAGAAATGAGAGGAACATATTTTTCTGTACTTTTTCTTTTGAGTGGGACATAACACAGAAGAAACTTGTTTCCCTCTTACTGGTAAGTCAGTGATAAATACATTATCCTGTTGAAATCCAGGTGCTTGGCATAGAGCACTACAGAACAAGGGTACAGGAATCAACACATACAGAAGAGGGAGAATATTTCAAACCAGAGCCTACTGGGCTCTTCAGACTGGACACTCTGAACAATTCAAATGCAAAGAAAATTCAGCTCTTAAACATGGTAAGCAAGTTTTTACAACTTCTTCAAGTCAGCATGAGATTTCAGATGAGACCTGCTTCTACGACAAGTGGACAGACTACCAGACCAAAGCAAACAGCCAGTTCCCAACAGTCCAACAGGCTGCGTGTGAGCAGCATGCACTCTGTTTGATTATATGGCCTATGGGTGGAGGCATTTAGACATGCTAAGAAAGTCACTCAGTAACAGAACTTCTGCAGTTCTCCATATTTCTTTTTTACTAAAAGCGGTTTCACACTTGAGTATCAATATCTCTCTACAGCAAAACATTCTATTTCTTTACTGATCAGTCTTTCCATATGACTACTCCTAAGAATTTATTGGCATAAGCATAGAGCAAAAAGCCCTTAACCAAAAAAAAAAAAAATATAGTCTCTAAACCCCTGTGCAAACTTACCATGGTAAGGATACTGACATATATCATCAGAGGAACTGTTGCTTCTCCACTGGTCTGTTGCATTTATGCTTGCAGTTACATAAGTACTCTTGATAGTCACTTTGTACTGAGATGCACCAAGGATGGAAGCATCAGCACAACGCCACCACAGCATTAGTTCTGAGTTACAATCAACCATTTTCAGGCGAGACAGTGATTTGGTGAATATATCAAGTCCCAGGCACTGCTTGGATCCCAAATGAAAGAGGCGATTCTGGGATACCCATTTCCATAAAGCATCACTTGTGTCCGTGCAGTCATCTATCACTATCCGTGAGTTTTTAACTTGTATGCACTTGTTCAGGGTGTCATGGCGAATGGTAAAAGCGTCACTGCCTGTGTAAGAACAAACAAATATCCACACATAGGTATGATTCTATATCACTTTCACAGGAAGTTCATTTTTTAAAGCGTAATCAAATTCTGAGACGTGCTTGCAAAAAAAGAAAGTACAGCAACTGCTGTTTGTACATTATGCTATATCTTTTGTATACACCACTTAAAGTACATTTTCTGTCTTTTTAGTGAGTGTTCTTTACTTCTGGGGAGGCCAAATAAGATCACTTTCCAAGTTATTAAAAAATGAGGTAAGATAAAAAGAGGCTGTCTTCTAAGTCCAGGCCTATTGATAAGAATTCTTCCTTTACTTTTAAACACATACTGATTGGATCAGTCCCTGATTAATCTGCAAGCTTACTGGGTAAGGAATCTTGTCTTCATACCTATCTGCAAATGCAGTAACACACATCAGGTACTATAAAATATAATTATTAATAATCATCACTTAGTAAGGGCCTTTTAAAAAAAGAAACAGCTATGCATCATATATGATAGGCTCATATATGAACCAGTTTGTTGGTGCAACTCCAATATTACTAAAATAACTGACACTGCTTTCCGGAGAGACTTTTAGAATGATTACCCCACCAAAGCTGCCACACAAAGGTTAGGAGTATCATTTTCAAAATTATACAGGAGCCCTAGTTTCATTTTCAGCCATGACGCAGCTTGTCATTAAATAGGAAAAAAAAAAGTGACAAAGCACAGTATACAATTCTAAAAAGATATGGATCACACTACTGATATAACCTCTGCCAGTACAAAAATACCTCTATGACAAGTGGCAGTAGGTTTAAGCTAACCAAGAGAATAAATGCCCTAGAACTATTTCTATACCACAGTAAGGACAGCCCCAGAGCGCAAAGCTTTCACTAACCAGGCTGAAATGGTCCTTGGCTGTCCCAGACCCACAAGGCTATTACTCCGCTGCTTGAGTAAGGAATCTGCTGAGTAGTGTTTTGTATTTAATAGTAACGCACTGTCAATCACATTCCTACTGTGTTTTTTTAATGTGACTTAATAATAGGTTTGGCTGAACAGCAAGGAAAATATTCAGTGATGTTATGCAGTGAATTTTACCACTACTTCACAGTATACTCGTGAATTTTCCACTGTGTAAGTGCCAAATTGTATCTAAACAGTACTGAGCTGGTCAAATCACAAAGAAGAACCTTTAAATCAGCCACCTACCAGAGTGACTTTTTCTAAATAGCACACTTCAACCAACTGTCCCTCTCAAACTCTCTATTAACTAAATAAGACATTTTAACAACCAAACTTGCTTTTGTGGCATCTTTGCACCCAGTGCTCCTTCAGCGCCACATCTGCTTTTCACTTTGTTCTCCTCTCAAGACATTCTTCTTCTTTCCCATTTCTTGTAACGGGTCCTCTGCCCCTTCTCAGGTTTTCCCCTTCCTCATTCTCCTTTCACTTCTTCCCACACAAGTCTCATTCTGACATAAGAAAAAAAAACCACCTTTTAAAGATCCCCCAGAAAAAGCTGCCGATGTTGTCTCACCACATCTCTCTGAACAGAAATTCATTGATACGGGTGCGCAATGACTCCACTTCAACGCTCCTGCCTGAAGTTCTACCTGACATCCTTAGCTGCAAAACCAAGCCTGCTGCTGTCAAAGGGTAGGAAAGTACGTGAGATGCGACTATTTAGCGAGGAGCTGAACTCGTTTCCCCGTCCCTCTCACCGCGCTAGCGGCTTCGCCTTGCAAGAATTTGCCCAACGCCAAACTTTTCCACCTGCTCTCCCGGAGACGGGGTGAGCTCTCCTTTCTAACACCCCCACTCCCACCCCGCCCCGAGCACAAAGCTGCGAATGCAAACGCTGGCAGGGGACCCGCCCGAGCTCGGGTCATTTCTCTTTCGGAGGTATCGGGCCAGAGGCCCGCCCGCCTCCCTCCCTCCCTCCCGGCACCGCGGGCACCGGGAACGTGGCAGCCGGGGGTGGCGGGGCAGCGGCCGGTTTCGCGACGCCCCAGGCGAAGCTCGTGATCCGGTGGAGGGAGATCTGGGTTGGTTTAGGGTTTGGTCGTTTTGGGTTTTTGGTTTTTTCCTCCTCTTCTCAATCCTCCCGTGTAAGTTTCCCACGTTGTTTCCAAACAGTTGGACTTTGCCACCTAGCGCAACGCCCGGCGGTGCCGCGAACCGGTGGGGCGGAAGGCCTGTCACCGCGCTGCCTTGCCCCCCTCGGCAGCTCACCGGAACGGAAAAGCGCCCTCCGCGTTCCTTGCGCCACTGCACACCCGCGCTGCGCCTCGCCTCCCTCCCCCGCAAGGTGGGCGCCCAGCTTACCTGAGGGGTCCCGGTGGGCGGCGCAGCAAGCGAGGAGCCAGACGAAGCCGCAGGCGGCCGGGCAGAGCCCCGCCGGCCGCCTCATCCTCCCGAGGAGCGACGCGCAGGCTGCGCGGACCGACCGCGCTGCCGGCCTCGCTTTTGCCGAAGCGTCGCGCCCGCCGCCGGCTGGCCGGGAGGGCGACCGGGCCGCCTGATTGGCCCGCTCCGCGGAGCGTCATTTGTTGCCAGGAGAGGAGCGCCGGCCGGTTTGCTGTGAAGGGCGGGGTGACGGCCGGGTGTGAGGGGTAGAGGCGGCGGGGAAGGGCCGGCTCCGGCCGGAGCGGGGTTAGGGCTGAGGGGAGCGGCAGACGGGGAAGGGCAGGGGAGGTGGAAGTGGAAAAATGTAACAGTGAAAAAGAGGAAAGGGTCGGGGAAATGAGAAGGGGAAAAAAAAAAAAAAGGAAGAAAAAAAAGGAAAGGGGGGGGGGTGAGGAAAACCTTAGGAAAATTAAGGAAACACAAAAGAAAAGCAGACCTAATTATCGCATGGTAATTATAATTAAAACGAAGAAAAAAGTTATTCAGTAGGGAAAGAAAGGGAAAGCATAAGTGCTAAAAGTGAAGAAAAAGGAACAAAGTGAAGAGAATATAAACCAAAATTAATGAATAACAGCGGATGCTGGAGTAAAATACCTACAAATGGATAAATAACTAATTTCTAAATGTTACCCTCTGGCCATGGGGCCATGTGAGGCCCACACTCCCATTCCCAAGGCTGGGGGACTAGTGGCCATGGTGGGGCTCAATACCCTGCTGGGGAGGTGGCCAAGGAGGCCTGGTGTCACTGCAGGGTCCCTCTCGGGGACCCGCATGGTCAGGCCTCAAAGCTCTCCCCTCTCTTACCACTACAGACCGGCCTCTGCGTATTTGGCCTTCGGAACTGATGACTTCTGGGAAGCCCGAAGATGGAGCAGAAGCAGGCCAGGTGGCCTTGCCATGCTTTCTAAGAGTTGTCTGGTAGCCAGCAGCTAGAATTGTGGTTGCCTGATCTGTTTCTGCCGGGGAAGGGGGAGGAGGGGGATGAGAACGGGTGCAGTTGAAATAACTGTTGCTGAGAAAATGATGATGCTGGCTACAGGAAGTCACAGAAACCGAAAATAAAAGAAACACAAAGGCGCAGAGAACCAGTTGGCCTGAAGGAGGAAAAGAAGAGAAACTGACAGAAACTGTGTAAAATAAAATCATGCCTGTTTATAGTTGTGCGTTGGGTGATTCGGTGCTGACCTGGAAAGGCTGTATAGCTCAAACCCCAGCTGTGGAAGAAAGAGCTTGCAAAGTCACAAGAAAAAAAAAAAAGTTGGCAAGGAAAATCTTTTTTGATTAGGCTTGGAGGAGCAGTTGTTCGGGAAAAGAAATTCCAGATTTTCATAAAGATGGGAAGTGCAATGTGCAGTCTGTTTTATGTGTTTCAAATGTGCCCATCGTGTAGGAATCTGGACAGCCGGGGAGCGCAGGAGTTGAGGGTGTGCCGGGCTGGGAATTGGGCGGAAAGACAGTGAACAAAACCAGGCATCTGTAAGTGAGCAAATGTTCTCTCCTGCTGGAAACCACACAGCAAGACCTGGCTGCCAAGGCAAGAGCTGTTTGAAAAATCAGAAATCAGGTTCAGGCAGAGAGGGGTCCGGAGCTGCGGCAAAATTGAAGCTGCGCTACCAGAAACGGCTCGTTTTCTGGAAGAGCAAAGCTTTAAAGTCTCCATGAAGAGAGTGGGAGGCAGAAATTCCCCACTGATGAGCCTGATACAAAAGCAAGCTATTGAAACTAAAATTAAATACGTGGTGGGATGGTGTGTCTCTTTTTAAATAAAACGTCGTAACAAGAAGCGGTAGGTGTGAACCCCCCATCCCACCGAACCTTTTTGAATGCATGCTATTTTCCATGTAATAACTGACTATCCCAGTTTTGGTATGGAGAGTGGTAAAGAGTTTAACTTGGAAACTAATAGCGTGCGGTGTGTATTTCCTGGACATACACCAGCATCCTATTTACTGAACATGTGTCAACAAATACGTGTATTAGTAGAGGGGAGGTTCTCTTAAGGTATCTTAATATATCTAACATATACTCTCCAGTAGGTACTTCCAGTTTGTGGTCCTTTTTTGTTTATCTGTTTATAAAATACCGTGCTGGGTTACAGAGGATCAGACTCTGGTCCTGACTCAAAAATTAAAGAATGCCCAGGGATAAGGAAAGATCTCTGTTTGCACGGGTGCCTCTTCGTTTCAGTTTTGTGCGTGTGCCCTGCACTTCAGCTCTGTCTTGTGTTAATGTACGAGGCGATACAAAATGTACAGCCCTGCTGAGCCCAACAAAATACATCCCTCTGCCCCCAGCCAAGCAGCAGGCAGGTAAGAGTACATTGACCCACACCTGGACAACTGGTTGGTTACAGCCTTTATGCACAAAAAAAAAGTCAGTGTTTTGATGGCAGAAGGTTAAAAAATAGGGAGTTATTGAAAATCACATGTAAACAGTAATTTAATTTCATTTTCATGTCAGCAGCATTTAAAAAAAAAAAAAAAAAAAGCCTGAACAAAAAAACTTGATTTTTGGTTTGTTGTTTCTTTCTTTTTTTTTTTTGTCTTCTACTAAGATACATTAAATTGCAGTACAATATTTTGCAATTTGTGGAAATGATCAATTAAAAGCTAATGCGCATTTGCATTTGTGGTTGTTAGCCCTTCAGCGGGCTTGCGCAGTGTGGCTAGCTGTGGCTGACCAAATTGTGTGCACTCTTGACACCATGCTCTCCCCAGCTAAGGGGAAGGACTGTCACTCTGCCTGGCAGCCTGCGCCGGGCCAAACCCACCACGCTGACACGGATCTCTGTAGGACACACCGAGACACAGACCAGCGCTGCAGGAATCAGAAAGATCCAGGCAGTGGAAAAGAGCTACTCAGCTAGAGTAGCGTAGGCCAAATATCCCTTGCAGAAGGATGTTCCCAAAAGCCAGTTGTATTCCAAGGGCTCAACCAGAGATCCATGCAGCCTGCCTGGAAAAACCATCCCCTGTGCCCATTGCACGACTGGAAATCTCTCACACATCTCTTCCGAATGGAACCACCTTACAAAGGCAGTGCGTCTCAACCAACCTCTCCTCTTTGCTGATCCTGTGACCTAAGCAATGTGCCTCACTCCTGTGGAAGACTCCTGTCCTCCTCTTTTAATCATGCCAGATTTAGAAAAGGAGGATTGAAAATATTTCCTCAAGGTAGATGGTTGTAAAAGGAGCAATCACTCTGCAAACCAACAAACAAACAAAAAAAGCCCCACAAACAAACTACTATTTTGGAAAGAACAGTACAGGAAAAATCAAAATCCTACTAAAACTCTAATACAGTTTTTTGCTAATTGAAAAAGTGGGTTTGTACCAAAGCTTATCAAACCCTTAACAATTCCAAAACCTACTGCTTAACGGATTTATCCTGGCTTTATCAATGAGGCTTCTGCATTTAACATGAGCTCCGCAGCAGCATTACTCACGGCATAATCAGTGAACAGTTTGTGTGTTGCAAATCACAAACATTATCAGGTCTCCATAAATATCTACTGCTTGTTGCAAAGCAGCACTAATAGCAGAGCAAACTTCAGCTGTGCCTACAGAGATAACCACAGAATATCAGATCCACCACGCAGCTGACAGTAACGCACAGCAGCCTTTTCTCTTGCTTCCAAGCATGTTACTTGGCCTTTCCAGTCAGAAAAGCCTTCTGAGGTGCCAACATCATGACTAAGAGCCTTGTAGTTCTAGTAGGAGTTTTTCTTGCTCATCAACAGATGATTTCTTTGTTTTTATGCCCATATGTTTGTAACAATAGCATTACCTGCAGAAAGTGTCAACACCTGGTCCATAAATCTCCACCCCTTCTCTCTTCTCCTCACCACATGAAATAGATACTTTGCATGAGCAACCTTCCTCCCTCTTTTACAATCGACACACTTGTAAGCCAGTTTTTCTAGCTAGGTTGAGCGCATCCACATGCCAGTGAGCACAAAGGGAATGCTGGAAAAGGATTTGCTACCTCCAGCATCTCTCAAGAGTGGGAAGAGGCTCTGGAGATGGTGATTTCTGCTCTTCTCTGCTCCCCCCAGCCAGCAGTGTCTTTGAAAGGGTGACATCTGAGCAGGGAACACTAGTTGTTTATTACTTTTTCCACCTTGCAACATTGGTGCTTGCAATACCCAGGCTCATACAGAAAAAAACCAACCAAACATACATACAAAAAGAAGCCCAACCCACCAAATAAGTGAGGGCTTACGAGAGCTGCAGGAGCAGTTACTCCCTGAGGCAGAGGACTTTCTCCAAGAAAGTCATCGTGCCCACAAAGCAGCCAGCAGACAAAAGATTTCAGCCCTACCTAGACTCTGCTGCTAAGTTGAATATTAGAACACGGCTCTGGTTTGAGTAAGGTGCCTGCTAACCATTTCAAATATCAGCCCTGGGCACATTTAAAGATGGTTTAGTAGAACAGAAAAATAGACAATTGTAACTTTTACCACAGACGTGGCTAAAAGCCAAGTGCTTCTTTTTTGACAGACACAAGTTGGGTTTGATTGAGTTAGTTAATCCCATACATGGCCACAAAAAAAAGAAAAAAAATACTAAAATTCAAAAGGGGAGATGACAAGTGTCCAGCAACTGATGTGGATACAGAGAGATTGTATCAGCAGAGGTCTTTAAGCAATAACTTTGACTTGGTTTTGCATTAAATCCACCTTTATGGGTAGTTTATTTGCTGGCTTGCTGGACTCAACTGAATGTTGAGGACTTAATTTTTTTTTTTAAACAGTAAAGAATATTTTGCATTTAGCAAAAAGGAAACACAAAGGAAAATGGCTTTTCTGTGTTGTTGCTTTAGATTTCCTGTTATGAAACTGTCATATTGCACAGTAAACTTAAGCTGAAACCACACTCTCGCAGCTGAATTTTTATGTGTTTCATCCATCTCCTCAGCAATCTCTATACAAATCTTTGGCATGAGTTCCAAGGTTTTGAGTTTTCAGTTGCATTTGAAGGGTTTATTATTGTTGGGCATCCTTACATTTGACTCACTTGAAGTGTCATCATTCATAAAAAATAGGCTGGATGTTATGTAATAACAGCATTTTAGGGACTGTTCTGTTTCTCCCACTGCATGGAAACATGGTAGGTGACGTCCAGAAATAATAGAAGGAATCACAAACCTTTATTCTGACACCAACCCCCTTTTTCACTCAAATGGGATGGTGCCAACTTCTGTAGTGCTGCCTCCAGCTCTGTCCTCCTCGTGTTCAAACTCAGCTTAGCCAAGGCCTACTGAAATACAGGAAATGGCTTTGAGAAATAAGACAAAGAAAGGTGCAGGGACCCATCCACCCTGCACTGATAGCAGGGAACGGCTTTCTCTGTGTGTTGGTTTGGCTCTGACTCCTGCTGGGATCTCCACGTGCTCCTGGAGCAGCAACAAAATAGTACAAGCGGTCCTTCAACATCCAGAGAATCGCCTAAAATCGCCGAGTAAGTAGTCAATTATATTCTTAAATAGCACTTTGAGAAAAGGTCTCTGACACCTGCACCGTGCAATTGTAATGGCAATTGTGCCTCGGTGCAGCAGTTCTATTGGCAGAGCTAATATGCTCAATCTCCTTAAAAGCCGTTTCCCGTTGCTACTGTGCCAGTGCAGGATTATTACTGATATTATGATTGTGGGAGCTGGCAACTCAGATAGTCTTTTGTACCACATTACGTTTGTTGCAAAAAACTTAGTTTGGAGGAATGGTTTAAAAGAACATCAGTTATAATTTGGCATCCGTTTTTAAGCAAATAAAAATTAATTCAGGCAGAGGAGCTTTTACATTTAAATGAAAAAGCTTTTTTCTTCCTTCTTTAAACATGCAAAGCAGAACAGTTGCCCAAAAGTGCTGGGGAAGAGCCTGTGGTTTTGAGTCTCATGTGATGTTCTGGGAGGTAAAATTCAGCTTGTTGGAGGGAAGATGAAGATAAGACCCTCTCCAATGGCATTCTTCAAAATGCCCCCACTGCTTTGTGTTTGACTAGAAAGAGGCAAACTCTCAACGTGCAGCTGAAAGGATGGTGCAAAGAGTGAAATTTCAGATTGATCTGAACTTGGGAGCACTTCTGAGTTAAAAAGAGCATGTGTGGAAAGGACAGGTTCCCTGGGGGCTAACCTACTGGCTTTTAAAGGTTGTGATTGATTAAGCTAAAAACTGAGGCGCAGCAAGTGTAGGGAGCACACAGTTCAGTAAGCCACCAGTAAAGATTTAGAAATTGTGCCTTTCTGAGTGCAGGAGAGGCCAGAGAACAGAGAAAAGGAGTGGAAAGCAAACAGGGTGCCTTTCAAATGGGAGATGAAGAAGGAAACAAAGCATGCAACAACACATACTTTTACACAAATGCTGAAAATCCAATTAATAAATTGAAGGAAATCTAATGCCTAGTCTTTTGTGAAAAGAATGACGTGCTAGATAGACATAGGACATCACAGTACCAGAACGTAAAATATACAGAAAAAATAAGAGTCATCTCTGCCGGTGGTGGTGTGAAATTTTTTAGTGAGATCTTATAATCAAATCAAATGAACAAAGTAGGGACCCAGCAGGTGACACACAATCATAGAAACTTAGAATGGTTAGATTTGGAAGGGACCTTAAAGATGATCTAGTTCCACCCTCCCCTGCCATGGGGCAGGGACACCTTCCACTAGACCAGGCTGCCCAAAGCCCCATCCAGCCTGGCCTTGAACACCTCCAGAGATGGGGCATCCACTTCTTCTCCAGGTAACCTGTTCCAGTGCCTCACCACCTACACAGTAATCTGCAGGGACTGAAACCCCAGCTTTAAGGGTGTGTAGTACTCAATCTGCAGACCACCTGCCTGACCAGGAGGACAGAGAGAGTACTCTGAGAGAGAGCAGATGGGCAAACACGGTTGCTGTTCCTGTGTTTATATTCAAAATTCCCACAGGCTTGACAAAGGCCAAGCATTCACAGCAGTTGCACCCAGTTTCAAAAGGGACAGAAACAGAGAAATGAGAAAGCTTGTGAAGAGGAAATGAAAAGGAGGAGGCTGAGCTGAATTTCCTGAAGGATGCACAGCATCAGTGTATGTCACCTCCATACTACAGCCTGGAGAACTGATAAAAGAAAGCAGGCACAGGTAGTCTCACCTCAGGGTAGATCATTAGAAGCAAGAAGTTGCAGTCACGTCCAAATGAAAAACGCAGAAAGGATCATAAACCAACATGTTAAAGGAAAGCAGAGTGAAAGAACAATAAAAGTGTAAACAGCAGCTACCAAAAGGGATCCAAGCTAATATTAAATATTTCCTTAGACATATCAAGACCAAGAATCCCACTGGAGTCTGATGGATGAAATGACAACTGCTGAGTAGAAAGGAGGAGAGGCCAAAACATTTCCAGAGAAGGCAAGTGATGTATTTGCATGCATGTGTTCACTGAACCCTTCTTTGACAGAGACTCTGCATGAAAAGTGTGCTGTGGGAAAGGCTGTAATCCAAAGTACACAGCGTAACAAATCTCCAGGTACCCGAGCTTTCTAAGGGAGTGTGGATAAGAAATAGCAGATCTACTAATGGACCTGCCTCTCTCTTCAAGCTTTCTCTGTGCCCAGAGACTGGAAGGTAGCAGTGTGACACCTACCTCTGAAAAAGATTCCAGGGGGAAATGAGGGGACGGGATGGACAATACCAAAGGCTGGCAGACCTAACACCAGTGCCAGGCAAAGCAGTAGAAACTGCGATAAAGGATAGAATTAGTGTGCACCTGGACAAATATGGTACTCTGTATGTAGTATTTACCATCTAGGCCTCTAGGCAAGTTTCTTGATGAGGCCAGTAAGCATGCAGACAAGTGATCTGTCTGATATGGTTCACCAGTAGTTTCTTAATCTGGATGAAAGCTCCTACTGGGTGAGCAAATCAGCAGGCATTCCTAAATGGAACTTGCTGTTCGTGTTTTTCTATTGATTTGAGGGAGGGTTGTTGTAAAGAAATTATTTCTACCTTAATCTTATTATTTCTGCGAGTGAGACTGAAATAGCTTTTGTTATTACCCACAGTTTACATGAAGCTGAGACTTGAACAAGAACTACCTGTCTGTGACTCAACACTCACACAACCTGATAAAGAGATAAAGTTTGTGGGTGGACAGTGCATACAAATGAGTTTATAGAACTTCTCTCTGTGCTTGACACCATGGGTAAATCAGAGAGAGACTGTGAGAGTATTGCTATCAGCTTTTCATCACTTCTCAGGTACTGCTGGTGAGCTGGTTTCATGTGCTTGATGCAGAGTATATGAGGGAGAATGTGGAAGATGAATACAGTACAGAACAGCATAGGTTCCTTATGACTCACATCTGCAGTGCCCTGCACGTGCACTAAGCATTAAGAAGCTTTTAGACGAAACTTCAGAGTAGATTTTAGGCTATAAAGCCATCAGGATTTGGTCACTTCAGAGATCACCTCTGTGTATGACATACTCCCATTATAGAGATCATTAGACATGTCCAAGCTGAACCTATTCCTGGCTTTGATTTTGAGTGCGCTCTGTCCTTTGCTGAGGCTGTCAAGCAGTAAGCATGCTCTATATGAAACAGTTTGGCCAGGCAGAATAACCTGGGGCTCGATCTGTCATATGCAGTATTTAAATGCCCCAGTGGGAACCTGTGACCCCTATTTAGGTCTCGTGGGCATGTACAAACTTTGGAAACAACAGGAATCTCTTTACAACCAGTGAACCTGGAAGAAATACTCCGATGCTGTTGAAACAAATACAGCTAAGTCAAAGAAATCACAGGATCTCTAGAGGTAACATAGAAAGCAGGTTCTCCAGGGCTACGTCCAGTTGGATTTTGAGAATCTCTATGGATGGAGACTCCACAACTTCTCTAGGCAATCTGCTCCAGTGTTTGATCACAACCACAGTAAAAAAAAAAAAACAAGTTTTTTTTCTATTTAAAAATAATTTCCTGTATGTGAGTTTGTGCCTGTTGTCTCTTGTCCCTTCAATGAATGCCACTGAGAAGAGTCTGGCTTCATCTCCTTTACTCTCCCCGGCTTAAAGTATTCAGATACATTGATAACATCTCCCTGAGCCTTCCCTCCTCCAGCTCTCAGTCACTCCTCGTGACAAATGCTCCAGTCTCTTAATCATCTTTGTCAATCTTTCCCGCACTGGGAACTCCAGAACTGGATCCAGCACTTCGTAAGTGTCTCACCAGTGCTTAGTAGGTGGAAATGATCACCTGCTTTGACCTGCTGGTAACACTTCTCCTGATGCACTCCAGGACACTGTTGGCCACCTTCACCACAAGGGCATGTTGCTGGCTCATGTTGAAGCTGGTGTTTACCAGGTCCTGTTCTGTAAAGGTGCTTCCCAGCCAGTTGGTCCCCAGTCCCTTGTAATGTTGTGGGGACATCACTCAATGGGTGCAGGATTTGGTGTTTCCCTTTGTAAACTCCATGAGATGCCTCTTGGTGGATCTCTCCAGCTTGATGAGATTCCTCTGAGTGGCAGCACAAGCATCTGGTCTATCGACCACTCCTCTCAGTCTTCAACTCTCTGCAAACTTGCTGAGGGTGCAATCTGTCCCATTGTCTGGGATCATTAATAAGGATGTTAAACAGCATCAGCCCCAGGAGCACACCATTAGTGACTGTCCTCCAGCTGGACTTTATACTGCTGATTATAATCTTTTCAGCCTGGCATTTCAGCCAATTTCAACCCACCTCGCTGTCCACTTGTCTAGTCAGCACTTTGTTTTGTTAATGAGATTACAATAGTAAGATTGTAATTACATTAAGAATCAATAGTAACAAGGGATTGTTACTACGACAGCCAGTGATGACAGCCTTGCTGAAGTTAAGATGATTAACAACCTCTTCATCCACCAAGCCAGTCATTTCATCATAGAAGGCTATCAGGTTGGTCAGGCAAGATTGTCCCTTCATTAATCTGTCCTGATGACTTGCAATCATGTTCATGTCCTTAATATATTTGGAAATGTTTTCCAGAGTTATCTGCTCCATCACCTTCCTTGGTATCGAGGTAAGGCTGATTGGCCTGTAGTTCCCCACACCCTCCTTCCTTTTCTTCTTGAAGCTAGGCATGACATTTGCGTTGGACTTCCAGTCCTCCTGTGATTACTGTGACCTATTTGTTTAAATGTTTTGATCTTCACTACTGAGGGTAAGTCTCCATTGCTCCAGATACTCCCACCAGTCTCAGGGGCCTGGGATTCCTGAAAGAAATCTTACTAGTAAGGACAGAGGTGAAGAAGGCATTGAGTATCTCTGTCTTTTCCATGTCCTTTGTTACCACTACCCCACTCAGCAGCAGTCCCAAGTTTTCCCTAGTCTTGCTTCTGGTGATGGTGTCTCGCAGAAGTCTTGACAATGCAGAGCTATTCAGCTCCTTACTTTTCTCTTAACTTTGTCAATGTGCTGGTGCACTAGGAAAGGTCCCAGACAAAGAAGAGATGCTGTTGTCCCCTTTCTAACAAATACATGGACAGTTTAGGCATCTTTGCCATGAAAGACTCAAATGCAATCCCTCTTTTTCTAAGAGCAATCTGAACGCACATTGATCCAGATTAATTCAGTAACTACTAGGCTAAAGAAAGTTCTCAGTGTCTCCTGTTGGAGCTGATCCACTTCATTCAAACCACTGAAATATTAGAGCGTGGGGTGGAATTTAGGCCTCGCTTTTGCCTTTCCCCACAAATGAGTACTGTTTCTACCAGAGCACAGTCTCACTCATATTCCCATTGTGACCTGTTGAATGTTTACTTATTGGTATAAAGTCCAATGGTTAGACTATCTTCCCCTTATGAATCTAACCCTTTTCTTGACAACCTGAAGTCTTCAGAAAGACAAAGTGCTAAAAGTACATTGATTTTAACTTTAACTCAGGCATGAGTGTGGAATGCAATTGTAATCCTACCTTAAATATAGAATGAGCCAACCACTAACTTCAGAAGTGAATCCTTCTGGCAACAATAGTCATATTTGTTAAACCTAGCATTTATCTTTAACCTTTACTCCCACACACTTTTACAGCCATGGGCCTTGCCAGAGGAGACATGGATACACACGGCAAAGTAAGAACAAGCGAAAGGGAAGCCAAGAGTCTTGACTTTAAAAGCAAAAGTTAGTGGAGACTCCAAGTCAGAGTATATTGTATTCATCTAACCAAACATGTTTAAACACAAACACTGGACATAAAAAGAAAGCATGAGCAAACACAATCATAGCACTAGAGATCACTTTAAACAGAAGTTGCCTTCAATTAGGTTATTTTTATAAACAATACCATGGGTTTTGAAAGGTTGCTAATGCTGTAACATAACACCGTAACAACGCTGTAATGAAACAAGTTTGGGATGGTAATCACACGTTTTTAACCCAATCCGTAACTGAAAATAGTCTTTGTTTATCCATTTAGTTACACTGTCATTTTAGCTCCTTCCTGCTACTGCTATTAGCCTGAATTGAGAACAAAAGTTACTTCAAGTTTAGTTGGAAAAAAAGAACTTTGGGAATTAAATTTTACCAACAATTTTCTGGCATGGATCTGTCTGGCCTCAGAAGCAGTCTGGAAACAGTGATGGAATGAGGTACTTTCACCATTCCTGAAAGGGGGTTTCCCCTTAGTAACATGGTGCTGGTTTTGCAACTTGCATGATACTTGGCAATCATTCTCCCTAGAAGACTGCCAAAGAGTAATTTCCCCCCAGCCTCGCATTTTATCTGTGGAATACACAAAGCAAAAAGCAGGTGAGTTGGCCGCGATGACACAGTGATAGTAGTAAAGCCAGGAAACAGGAAAAAAAGTCCATTTGCCTGTGCCTACCACCAAACAGCACACCAGTAAAGCACACAGCTTTTCCTTTCTTGTTGCCCAGATTTTCTCTCAAATGGAGAAATAAAGACTGGTTGATTCAGGGACTCAATGATTTTGGCTACTTTTTTGGTAGTAGGATTGTAACTGCCTACGCAAAGAAACAGTGATGCATGCCCACACTGCTTGAATATTCCACCTGTTGGATTTGTTGGCTTGCTTGGAGGTTTGGAGCTTTTTCTCACAAGGGCAGGATGAAAGAAGCAGGATCAACCTAAGGCATCTCATACAACTGGTGCTTGACCAGCAGGACTCAGGGTTGGGTCTCTTTTGCATTCATTCCTGGTCAAATGTGTGGATTTTCCCCTCTGATCCTGAAGTGTATGGTAACATACTAAGACTCATTCATGGCCACACTGGGATGCTTGAATTTAATGCTTTCTGTCAAAAATACTGTAAGTGTTCACTTCATATAACCAGTTGCAATATAAATTGGTCCTGGGAGGGACAAGGGACTGTTGCAGCCTTCTGGAAATGGCATACTTTATAATTACTCCAGTTCATTATTTGTGATAGCTGTCAGTGTGTACATACACACATGTGCGTGATCAAAGCAACTCAAGAGAGTTGCAAATAATCAGAGAACAGACAAGGTACTTTTAGCTGAAATTTACTGCTTACTGGACAGTACTTTAGCTAAGCTTGTAATACTACCTACAGCATTAAAAACAAGTAAAAAATATGCACATCTCTGATATTAAATTATCTGTCAAACAATTCAACTTCAAAGAGCTTGCCTAACAATAATAAGATGTTTCTCTAACAATATGACACCTAAAATGACTACACACTGAACTACAAGGAACAAAACAAAAATCAGTTTAGCATCCCACATGATCTATTTGTTTTAAACAATAACGCATTCTGCTACATCTATTTCGGCACTTACTTGCTAACAGCAGATGTCTCTGTGCTGCAACCAATGTATCAAGAAGGAAAAGAGCTCAAATGCCAAGTAAATGGTGAAAGTTATGCCTAAATTTCTTTTCTTCCCCCATCTTTGGATTGGTTTTTGTTGGTTCTTTATTTTTTTTTTTTGTACTGGGATATTTTTTCCTTTAATCCCCATTTTGCATTTCAGTTCCATGCTCTATGTATAGCTAATATTGGCCACATGTTAAACACTGAACTGCACTGAAATTTGATGTGCTGCCTATATCTAACTCTTCCTTTTTTCAATCCATAAAAACCCACCTGAAATAGGGGAAAAATACCTGCATATACTCTCTAGTCACCTCTCTGGCCAGGCTGGAGAGGAAGGATTAGAGCATCCAGGTAGAGTGAGATGTAAAATCAGTAGCAGCTCCTAATGTCCAAAGTCTATCATGCACTATTTTTTTCCTTTTTGTGATCTGCATTTTCTACATTAATTATCTGAATGTTTATCACAGTAGCTTTAGAACAGTATTTTCTAAGCCAGAGTACGCAGTTTGACACTCCTCTCTTCACAGCTTTGAAAATCCCCCTTTTCTTTATTACAAAGTGGTCAAGATGCTGACCACAGTCTTTTTTTCTCCCTCTATGATTTATGTCACAATAAATGTATAACTTCTCTTCATTCCCTAAAGTCATTCCTTCATTTTAGGCTTATTTCAACCTCAGGACTGCTGAATCATACTACAGGGAGAAAATGAGTCTAAGACAGAATTGTTATCCACCTTGAGGAATTCAGTCATATATCACAAATTGTCTCCTCCCTTTCTGCTAAAAATACAAGCCACAGTGCAAGTATTTCTTTTCCCAGAGATCCACATTATTTTGTAATATTTTCCCAGAATGTTTCATATGCACATTTCCAATTCAATCATTTCCCTAGAGGGTTAATAATTAGCAAACTGACTTCCCCAGCTGGTTTTGTTCAAAGTGCCGTCATCCTCCTGAATTCAGTCAACAAACAAAGGCGTCAAACAAAACATATTAGGCTTCAGTATTCTCTTGTGAAGTTTTGGCCTCCAGCCAGAAAATTCTGTTATTTTCTATGTGAGCTTTATTTTTCTTTCCCTGACCAGCAGAAGAACCATTGCTCTAAAATGCAATCATAAAAATAATAAACACTAGCACTGACATAGCCCTGTGCACCTTAGGTTAAGGCTTGCACATGCTTTGGGGGCATGTGCTTGCATTGCATTTGGGAACGTGCTCCAAAGTAAGCTTTCTGGGGTGCATGCTTTTTTCAGCATCCCATGAATGTTCCTCTGTCTCCACAAGGAGACAGATAAACCTCCTAGCTGAGTTAGTACATTGAAGCATGTCCATGTTAGAATTAAATTTCTTCTTTTTGGTGTTGTTATCCCAATGGATTAAGTACAACCCAATTTCAAACAGGAAATTTTTAATGATTTTATGATCCTGGTAGAACTGGGGTCAACCATTCCTGCCCTTTCTCACAGTTTATGGCTTTGCAGCCTATCCAGCACCTCTTGAACCAGATTTGACCACAGATACATTCCAGCAGGCCCACGTGGAGCCAGGAACAGATATTTTTAAGTCTGCCAAGAGCTGCCCAGTAAGTTATTTGTACCTCGGTGCTTTGAACCAGGCAGTTGCTGGGCAGGAAGTTGATGTTTCCAGCAACATTTTACAAAAACAGAAGAAAGGGGAGCCTGGGACATTGCTGCCTCCTGCACAGAAGTGAGGGCTGTGGCCTCTCCCAGCAGCCTGTCCCAACGTGGGGTACAGCTCCAGACCTGCTGAGGCAACCGGACCACTCAACTGAACGTCACAGAGACATTTTCAAAGAACAACCCAAGTAAACAGGTCATCAGACCTCATCACCTGGGTCTGTGACCAAAACCAAAACCAAAGATTTTGAGTAAAAGAAAAGAAAGCAAAGCAAATCAAAACAAAAGGTTTATTTATTTTTTTTTGCATGTATCCTTTTCTTTTTGTGCTCTTCATGTAGTGATTCTGGGCCTTCACTTCCTTTAACTCTGGATGTGGATTTCAGGTACCCAGGGCAGGCTGGTGCCTGTGTCCCACTGGCTGCTGTAGTAGATGAATTAGATGGTTCAGCTTTACTTATTTCGGAACTGTCTCTTCCTCCTGAGGCAAACCATGAATTTAACCAGAGGTTAAATGGTGTGAGAGCCAACACAGGCAGGATGTAAGAGCAACCTGAAAGCCACGGATGAAAGGCAAAGAACACATTTAATTTTGACACCTTGCAGACTGGGGGATGTCTGAAGTGAGAGTTCAGACTTCCTGTTCTTGCCTGTATTTCAAGGGTTCAAGCAGACATAGTTTTTTACTGTGCCTTGATCTTCTTCAACAGCAGAGTATGAATCTCAGGCATGTTCAATAAGGTGCCCCCTGCGTCCATCCGAGGCCTATGTTATCTAGAGGCGGATGTTCTGCTTGTTGAGTATGTAAGACTAAGCAAGAATTAGTGTTATATATGTGTTTTCCAACACACCACATGTGAGTCTGCAAGTCACATGAGCATGTTTACCATCCTCCTCGCTGACCTTCCATTACTTTCCACACCCAGCTGCATGGCATTTGTGTCCACAGAGACCCTAAATTCTGGCTCTTGAGCACTTGTGTGGGTCAGAAGGCTAGAAGCTAGGCTTGGGCTAGAAGGCAGTAGGATGGCACGTCAGCAGTCCCACAAACATTTACACACCAATATTTTCAGGTCAGGCTTACTCGTCTTTACCCAGACTGAGCTGCAAGGGCCATCCAGCAGTGCTGTGAATCTATTCCCTGGCAGTGGTGGTGGACTGATTTGTTTATTACTAAATCACAGTTATCCAATTTAATAGTGCACATATTGTTTGTCACATAGACCTTACCACTGATGGCGGTTGCTTATTGTTCGACTCGGCTATTCCCATGGTTATCTATCACGTATTTTCTGCTGTGGTTTCAATAAGTTACTTCTTGTTCTAGTCTTCCCAAGTAGTTGGAATAACTGATCCCTGTTCTCTTTATACATTTGCTTTTACCACTGATCAGCTCTTCCTTTCATCTTTCCTTCCTTGAGGGTTTGGCTTTGTACTACATCAGAGCAAGTGGACAAGCAACCTGTAACAGCAGCTGAGCCTCACCCAACGCTCACTTTACAGTCAGGCAAGAATGAAGAAAATTTACATGTAAACAGCAATAGTTAAAATCCAAATCATCAAGATTCCAGACTAGATTTTGGAAGATCAGGGGAAGATGGATGGTCAAGGACAAGATGGAGAAAGGAGTCCACTTGGCTTTCCTTCCCTCTTCCATAATTTTACTGCACTGGGACACCCAACCACATGATGTGTATACTCCAGAGGTGCCGTGTTCAGTGGGGCAAGGAACTCCAGGAGTCTGCAGTGATAAAACCAACACCAGCTGCGTGCCTGCGTATGGTGTGTGGGGAAGAGACACTGCTATTTATGCTACAGCTATTTTCAATGCTGAAGTAGCTGCTGTTTCTGTAGATATTCCATTAATCTGTTCTTTCCAGAAGGAAAGCTTCCCAGAGCTGCTCTGATGCATTTCCACATTTAACTGAATAGTACCTTATGTTTTTTATAGCCACAATGTGTCCCATATGTACAACTCTATCTTCAATATTTGCTGTTGAAACAATATTTAGAGTAATTCAATTTGCCTCTCAACATCATTTAGCATCCCAGCGCAATACGATATGCAGCAGCAGAAATATTATCTTCTTACCTTTTCAGAAAGACTCCTTCTGATGGTCTTCAATATTAAATACCAGAAAATACAACGTCTAGGTCATATAAGCGTTAAGGTAGGTGTCAGATTCCAGATACATAATAGGTAAGCCTGCTAGGATCAGAAGAAACTTCCCAAAAGAAACTAGTACAGATAAAGCAAATTACATGTAACCTGTGCTAGGGCCATAACAAATGAAGCCTCACACGACTTAGAATATGTTTATACTTTATATTAAAAGTTTATGTATTCCAGCTCATTGGCAATGTCCAATGTTAGGGATTCTACTTGCATACCTGAATGAACCTGGAAGCATCAAGCTCTGGGATGGAGTCCCAAATTTGGCGTCAGTGAAGCCACGCATCCCAAAGCTGCTGATGAGGTAGATTCTGTCTTTTACCAGCTGGATGCAAGTTTGCTTTTGGCTCCTAGCAAGGGCTTTCCAATGGCTTCTCACCTACAATGCACACAAAGTTTATGGCAGGAAGAAGTAGCAAAGCAGATTTAATCAGATTGTGACAGGGTTCAAAGGCCTAAGATTGTGCGTTAGACCCAATGACCTGAACAAATAGCTTCAACAAGAGGAACGTACTTGATGAGATAATTTTTGGTATTCACTAAAAAGCTGAAAGAAAAAACACAGAGAATTTTTCATACAGCATAAACAGGAATTTTTAATTTCTTAAGATAAACATGCATCTATAAGAATCTGAAAAGATAGAGATAGTTTTGTTGTTCTAATAAATGGTCTGAGACAGTGACCCAAGTTTTGCATTCTACCAGTCAACCCAATGGTGCTGGATGGCCTTCAGGCACCCAGTGACTGCCACCATGATCTGCAGGCTGGTCACCTCCATGAAAAGCAGATTGTTAGTTAGACCTTCATGCATGTGATTCAGAGAAAACATCTTCCCACTTTTCCCATGCTAGCATGCAGAGGAGCATAACTTTTACCCCACTATACATTCATTTCAAGATTTATCTTGTATCTACAAGTTTTTCTGTTCTCACTGAAACTGTATTTTGAAGCAATTATTTCTGAGAACCACAGTGGAAATTTAGTCTGTAGGCTGAGGTTAAGAAAAGAGTAGGATCTGTTACAATAGCCACAAGCCGACGAACAAAAATAAGCATCAGAAATAAAGGAAATGGTAGTAGAAGCATTTTCGCTATTATCTAGCTGTGCACGTTTGGAAACAACTGTAGCTGAGACCCATTGAAGAAGTTGTAAATTACTCCAGTGCTACTCACAAGCAGGGTGACAGGCTGGGTCTCGTGCTCTTCCTTAGACAACTGCACTTGCTTCATCACAGAAGGATCGGGGAAGCCTGGAAGAGCTTCAGTACAAGGAAATAAGGTTATAAAAACTAAGGCTTTGAAGTGAAGCTTTATTACAAAACGATTCTCGATGCTCATTTTTATGGTTAAGTTTCTAAGATCAGAATGCAAATCACAGTTATCCTACATAAAGATAATGGATATAGAAAGGGATTGGCAACTCTTACGCTCTCAGAAACTTAGAGAATAAATTGAGAGAAGGAGAAAATAAATCTGCTTTCAACAGTGCTGTGGAATGATTACTTATGCAACAGATATCTAAAATGTCTCATAATTTTCGTTTCTATGTCTTCATTTTTTCATGTGAATTAGTAAGTGAATGCCTGCATTGATACAGTCAAGAAAGAAAACATTTAAAGAAATCAATTTATGGTAAAAATTCCTGGCTGGAACATTTTCAGTTAATTACCTTTTCTTCAAAGGGATTGGAACCAAAACATACCACAAAGATATATGTACTTATTTATTTACTAGTCAGGAACCCAACTGGATTTTCCCATCACTTTCCAAACAAAAGAAAAACCCTCAGACCAACATAAGGACTTGCATTATTCCATTCCAAGCATTTCAGTGCATCCTATTAAAGTTGTTGACAGTGAACACTGAGACTTAGGAAGCTGTCTTAACACAGCTTTGGAATGTTGCGGCCATGGCTAAGACCTGCCACTGATATTTGCAATCCTATGACTTGAGAGTTTTTCTGCTCGTTTAATTTAACTTCTAAAGGATCTGGAGCAGATCCCTCTGGTGTTTTCTTTTTTTTCCTGTTGCACAGCCCAGCTTTGTCAGTTTTGTGTCTACCACTACCATCTACTGGCCAAACCGAGACTGACTGTGCTTCCAAGTACCAAGCTCGGCCTGAATTCTCACCATCTCTGAACAGTGTAACGCCAGTGAACTTGCTCCTGACGGTTGCTTACGCATGAGGGCTGCATCAGATGGGAAGAGATCAGCACAGGCCTGCAGGGGTTTAAAATCAACATTCCACTGATTACCAAAGGAAATATTATTATAGCTCAAGAAGAGGCCTTTTTTTTTTTTTTTTTCTTTTTAGATGAGGATTTAGAGCCCATTTGCAGAATGCGTGCAATTTAGCTTTTAACCAAAAAAATCTGCTTATATACAAATGCCCTGGAGGATGGGTATGCCATGGATTTCATTACAGTGGGTTTATTATTACAAGAGACTGAAGATGCCTGTTACTACACTGAAGGAGGGGCAACATGATGAAAGTAGAGAGCTAAATTAAATGGGAATTTGTGCGATGGTGCCCTGGGAACCAGAGCTGGTCAAGTCTCACAGAGCATGCAAAAACCTACTTTTTCCCTGCGCTCCCTCCAGACTGTACTGCACAGATTTAAAGCAGCCCCACAGCTGGAAAGGGCTTTGCTTGGGAGTTACGTTGTCGACTTCTAGCCCTGTGCTACAGCCATTTACTCTGCCTGGTCGTGCTGGATGTGTGTATCTACCTCTGGTGGGGGTCCCACTCCATCCCCCAAGCAAGTGGTATGAAAACATCTAACACTTCTCTTTCAAAGAAGCTGGCATGGCAGAGGAAAGCTCAACATTCATTTGCCAGCTCAGGCTCTGGTGAACCCAATTCTTGGACATGAGAAGCACTTAGGTGCTACCCATGGAAGCTGCTGTGCTGCAGTTCATGTATCTCCACCTTGTTTGTGGCAGAAACAAATGGACTCCCACACAAAACAGCCTCCACAGTCCAGCGGGAAAATTCCTCCAGCCCATTGCTCATCCCTGGTGGCCTCAGCTCCCAGGGCTGCAGGGAACGGGCAGTAGGCTGGGAGAATATCTGCACATCAGCATCATGCTCCCATCCATCATTCTTACTGACAGTGCCGTGGCTCCTTCCTCCTGGGGCATCCTCATTTGTGCCCTGGGAAACACTGGGGCCACCATGTGTGTGGAGATATCTCCAGTGCCCAGGTCTAGGTCCAGCCGCCATGTAGCCAGAGAGGTGGCAGGTGCAAGCTGCCCCTCTCCTACCCAGGCTGACCAGTGCAAAGCCTGGGGACTGCTAAGAGACCCTAAAGCCAGGCAGCTAGTTAAAGTTGAGTAAAGATCCAAGAAAAGTTATAGCACAGAAAATTATTATTCAGGCTTTAATTTTTCAGTTGAAATAATACAGTGAATCTCACTTCCAGAATCATCAAAGTCAGCAGTAAAAACATAGTCACCACATACTCTGATCAGGAACAGTATAGGAGACCTCTGATTAAGGGAAAACAAACAAAAGCCATGGGTAACAAAATCCAGACTAGAAAGCAATCAATGATTACATTTTCAGCAAATACACCTGCAATTAGAAAAGCTAAATGATGAAAGATTTAAAAATAAATATTTGATGGAATATCTTTTCCCTTAAGACCACTTCGAAGTAGGAGGAAAACACCGCTTAAACTATTTTTCCCTTAATGCAAGATCATCTACATCAGAGTCAATGTTAATTAACAATTCCTATTTTGAGGTTAAGGTTATTTATTACAGCGCTGCCCTTCAAATATATTTAAATGATTACAACATACCTCAAGGAAAATTAATAAAATGCTTATGTCCAGTTTTGTGAAAAAAATACACACCTTCACAAACCACATCAAATCTGAGCAGAGTCTGCGTAAGTAGGGACGGCACTGCAGCCTGATAAATACACATCCTCAGAGATGACAGGGCTTACTCTTCCAAACAAAAGCCACCCCAAGAGCCACTCTGCTCACTATGCTGGAAGAAAGCAGCATTTACACCCTTGTCAGCAATTGTGACAAAGGGGATTTGCTGGCTTGAGTTCCTTCAACTGTAGTTTAAATAGCTGAAATTCTCATGGGGAAGGGAGAGATGGTCCCAGCCTTTTTTCTTCTTTTCTTTTGGTGGTAAAGAAGCTAACACAGTTCACATATATGAACAGCAGATTATCTGGCAATTGTACTAAAAAGTTGCAGCCCACAAACTCTGATAGTGGACTTCACGTAAAATCAGTCCCATAGATAAATCTAGAGGACTAAAACCAAACTTTTAAAACATTACTGAAGATTAATGTGTGGGGTCAAACCATTGGATTGGATAAAACATACACAGAAGAGCTATTTGTATTTTAGATGATGGAAAAATCTCAGATTAAGAATTTGCGATAGGTACACCCATAGAACTTACTGAAAACAGTAAGTTGAAGATGACACTGCAATCAAAACTGTCTGCAACCTCTTTGACACCGTTTTTGAACGGTTCTGTAAACCAGTGCTGAAATATTCTATGTACGAGATAATTTTTAAAAATAGCCCAGTACACAATTATGACATGAAAAAGCAATTTTTGTTTCTAGACTTGGGGCCATGTGAAATCTAACTAAAAGGCAGTCACACATTCCTGTGCGTGTGCACAAACACTGTGTAAAAACATTTCTGTTGGCTGTAGCTGCTTGCTTAGTTCTGAGGAACATACCTCCATCTTAAGGCTCTTGCGAAATTGTTAGAATGAGTCATCTTAAACCAAACAAACCAACAAACCTAACAATAAATGCAGCTCTTTGCGGCAGCTTTTAGAGATGACTGGAGGCACAGTAAATCCATTCTGAAGTAACTTTTCATGACTAACCATTTGTTTGTTTTTCCACGCTGCAATAAAAACAAAAAATAAAATCCCTGAAAACCATCCACGTATCTTCAGAGGCATGGGTGGGGGACTGGTTAGGGTGGCAGGAGTCCCATGGAGCAAAAGTGTTGCTCTCCTGGGCCGCTGTAACTGAGGTAGTGGAGAGGCCTGAGCTGGGTCCTACAAAACCAACTGGTCTGCAAAATTTATTTCCTTCGTTAGCACCTTAGCACAAACACTGAAAGTGAAAAGTGTCCTTCTGAGGGTCTGCCACATGTGGGCATAGGACTATAGCACCCTTTGGGAACAGCAATGTGGCTCTCCCATGTATCGTCCTCAGCTTGTAAGAGCAGCATCTCAGAAGAGTGTACATGAATACGGCTTGCAGAAATACTGCAAGTGAACAGTAAAGCAATTTATTACTGTAAGTTCAGCAAGATTTATAACAGGGTTTTTTTTCTTCAAACAGATATTGCCCAAAAATGTCTTTAAAAGAGGGGTGGGATTCCATTTCTGAAATAACCTACATGAGAGATCAGATCGTTAAGTCTGTAACAGGACGCTGGACATACCTCAAATTAACTACAGGATGACAAAGCCCATATGCCATTATATCTCTAGACATTTTATAATGTGAACTAAGTAATCAAAGGCCTAGCTACCAACTACCAAACTTTGGCACTCCCAAACCAAAAGTGACTTCATCTCTCTGCAAGCTTTGAAATCTATCTGGCAAGAATCTACTGTCTGGAAAGTAACTGTTCCTTTTGCAGAAGGCATGGCTATTAAGAAAAAAAATCTACCCTGTTATCCTTGGAATATGTTTCAGAGTTCTGAAATTTAAGGCCAAATTTTAGTGATGGCTCATGAGCAGATTCTACAACGTATAAAAACAAAACACAAAAGCCCAAATGGTCCTGAAGGAACGTTGCATGAAAAATGCCCGCTGCTCCAGGGCCTCAGACACGACTGCTCCACGTCAGCGGTTGAAGGTTTATGGTTTGGGAGTAATTTCAGTTCCTGGCTTGTCCCAAAGGAGCCGTGGCTCTGCCTTGCATTCTCACCTCATCCTGCCACAAAGCTTTCCAAGGTAGGGAGCCCCTATGGCGTTCATACTGATGGCTGCGGTTATGGGTATCCAGAAAGACTCCCAAGAAGGGGAAAACCTGTAGATCGTGGAGTTTCACACAGAAGACGTGACTGCTTGCTACTGCTGGTCAATTGTTTTCACTTCTCTCAAAATCAGAAATGAGGATGCTTTCTTCCAAAGCAGGAATGTCGGCGTTAATCTGTGGCAAATAGGCATTTCTGACCCACAGTATCCTGCGAAAGAGTTGGTTATTCTGTTTGTACAGGCACCACAGCAAAAGGGAAATGGCAGCCAGCATCACCAATGTCACAAGAACAGCCAGAGCTACAAGCCCATGGTAGGATGCTGAAAGGGAAGGACAGAAATTGTTATTAAGCAAATACACCTCTAGTTATAGATAATTCTAAATATAAACGTAGTGATGTTTTATGGAAAACATGTTATTACTCCTTATACGTCATGCATTTTAAATTATAGGTTTAACAGGCAAAAATGTTACCACACAAAATATCAGCTCAAAATATATCACTCCTTATTAAATAAACCAAGAAAGTACAGAAGCAACTCACTTTTTTCAGAGGGCTCTGTTGCATCGATATCTGAAAGAGAATTCAGAACTGCCGTAAAATCGCCCACCAACTTAACAAAAGTCACTATATATACTGAGTGTAAAATTGATACTGAGAAGACAATCTACCTAAACCCAAAAGAGAGCAGGCTGTTCTTTGACTCGATGGGATTCCAAGTAGCCAAATTAAAGATGACCTAATCTGTTATCTAAAAATCCCTTACATTTGGCGGAATATATTAACTGACATCTGTGCAAGGACGAGCAGCCATATTTATCCACTTTTTAGAGTACAAAAGTATGAGCAGAACCATGCAGCGGTAGATTAATCAAGCTGTTGAGTCTAACAGTGACTTGGGCATTTTGGGTAGTCTCTGGAAACTCTTCAGCTCTCACAGACCCATGTTCCTACAGCTGTGGCACCCATGCTACTCCCCTGGGATGCGCCTGACCTTCCAGCAGACCCTGTGGAGCTCAGCCTGATGCTCTGCACGTGGCCACCCACTCCACAGAAAGTCCACCACAGTTGGCAATAAGGCAACAGCTGCCCAGGTTCCTCTAAAGGAGGTTACCCTGGCTGGTTGGGTTTTTCACAGCTAGTTTTTCTAACATCAAGGGACAGAATTACTTAAATGAAAATTAAGAACAAGTAAGTGAGCAACAAGGAACATGTAAAACAACGGTTATAAAGACACAACTGTCTTTTATGGAAGGACATACCTGCATCCATCTTACATACAAATCCTTTTTTTTCTCTGCATGGAGATAATTGCCAGACTCCATCTGTGGTCCTCAGGCCGATACAGAAATTCCCTTTGAGATGCTCAAATTCAGGCTCCCTGATGCCCCAGTTAGAATAATTTAAGGGAGAACCATCAAACCAGGAGACTGTCTCATCTAAGGGCAGAAATAATGAATCATAAAACATCATAGTATTTTGATAAATACCTGTTTTAGTTGGACTTACCTTCACATGAAAAAAATACTGTATTATGGGATGCTAAGATTTTATCTGTTTGGCCACTATATTACGTTTTGTTTTGAAGGATTTAAAAACATCCTATGGAGTTGGCATAGAAGAAAGCCTGTAGTATTTCTTTAAGAGGAAAACAAAGGTGTTGACATTCATTCATATATATTGAGAAGTCAGAATACTAATTAGTAATGATTACAGAAAGCTTGACTGGTTTTACTACATCAGGTAGTAAGCAGCAAACAAAAAAAAAAAATCTCAAAAGATAGCAGTGTTTTGGAAGATGGTAACACTAGCATTAAAATAACCAAAAACCAGCTTTTTATGTGCAGCTCTTTTCCATCCAAAACTTACTGTCTGTAACAAGCAAGATGTTCAACCAAACCATTTGCACAGAATAACCAAAACTGTGCAATTCTTCCAAAATGAAGGCATTTTCATCTTCATCTTGAATAGTCAGAAGATTTGATCCTACAAATTAAACACAGAACAAATTTTCAAGCAATCCACACCATTAAAATGTGACACTGCGTTTCAAAAAGTTAATATTACAGGCCTTATGTGAAAAGCTTAAAAAGTCTGGTTATAGACTGTAAGTTCTTAAATTTGCAATTAATATGAAAATGCTCAAGCTGTATAAAACTGTTCTCACATTATTTTAAAACAAGTTTGAAGGAGGAGAAATTCATGTTATGTGTTATTCCAGAAGTCAATATTTTCACACTGAAAGGAACATTTTTTTTTTTATCTACTTTCCCTCCAGTTTCATAGCTGACTTATGAGCTGCGGTATCATTACCTTGAACTAGAGAAAACACATGCCATGACTTCAGTCATTTCAGAAAATACATGGGCTACCTTTAAGATATCATGATGGCATTTTGTAGCTATAAAATAATCACTTACCTTGATTTCTGCAGACTTCATATGCAGTATCAAAATTTGTGCCCTGCAGAACTGTGGAAAAGCTGTAGCAACTGTTTCTGAATTTGATCCAGGGAACAGTTTTTTCTGAGCATAAGCCTTTATAGGCAGGGAGCTTCTTTTCTGTGATAGAAATAACAGCACAGCTTTATTGGCACAACAACACACCCATTAATGTAACATTCCACGCGCTGTTTTGGAGTAATGCTAATAAGCACGTTATTGCGTTATGCCTCTGTTTTAAAAAGTGAAAATCTAGTGGTTGTATGTATTTGTATTAGAAGTGTAAAGCTGGTTTTATTTCTGATCAAACCCGTCGCTGGATTGCAGCAGCAGCATCAGGACAATCTAACCGGTGCTGACGCGCAGAAGGAGTTGTGAGCAAACTATGGGCACGTCAGAGCCCTCCGGGCTGCCCAGCATCTCCCAGGGGGGCTGGGGATTTCCAAGGACTGCGGAATTTCTCCCCACTAAGCCGCAAAGACAACGTCTGCCAAATACTGTGGCACAGAGGAAAGTTTCCAGCCTCTAGAGCCTGCAACGTGCTGTGGCAGAGTCCCTCTGACTCAGGGCAACCCCACCAGCTCACTTTGCGATACCCAGCAACCCATTTTGGCGGTGCTGTTGATTCAGTGACGTTGCCTGCGGCCTCACATGCCTCCAGCTTTGCTACAAAAGGCACTTGTTAAAAAATGAAGTAAACCTTGAGCTATACAAGATTACATAACTTGACAAACAAATTAGAAGATTAGTCAGCTTCAAAACATAGAAACATCCTACAGAGTAATTTTTGGCTTGAAGGAATGCAAAACGGCTTTCTTCTCAACAGATTCAAAAGCTACAATAAGCTGTAGGAGAACCCATGGTGATCAATACCACCAGATAGGAACTATTTTGAGAACTGGATGCTGCCAAAGACTCTGCTGTCCTGGATGGAATGGAATTCCAGACCTGAATTCTGGATTCAGACGAAGCCCAGGTAATTGGCAGAATGTTGCAAGAAACACAATATATTTTAGGACACAGGAAAATATTCCTATCTTTATGAAAAAGGTTACAAAATCTTTTATGTGCAATCAGCAAAAATGTGACTAATTTTTCACTTTGGTCTAAATGTGTCCCTTCTCCCATCCCACAGTTAATTGCAGCAAACGAAATTTATTTCCCTTCAAGCTAGGTTGTTAGCAATCATCATTTTTCACAGATGATATAGCATTCACTGAAGAGACCAAGTAAGTAATTTTACTGTTTCTTTTCTATTATGAAGGTTCTCTTTCCACTCTCCCACAGACCAGACCTGATGGCCAATATTTTATTGGGCAAAAATGGTTTCACAAATAGGAGCTACAAAAAGAAAATTCCAGATATATACTTCAGTTTTAAATGACACTATCACCATCGCTTAACCTCAAAGTAATTAATTTCCTTTTTCATGCTTCCACTGTCAAGACACGCATTTGCAGCTGCAAAGATTTAATATAAAACTTCACTCTGACTTACTAGGTGGCACGTGGCAAACTGCTCCTTGCAGAAGTCGCTCACAGTTAGCACTTTTCCAGTGCCCCGAAGTATCAATGTAAACGCAGCTGCCAAAGGCCTGGGACTCGTCGTCTTCCCAGAACGTAAACAAAGACCTAGTCCCATCCGACCATTCAAAGTTAAGCCCGTTCTGCCAAAACAAATTTACAATTATCTTTCTGATTTGCTTCTGCACCAAAATGGTCATCTTCTGGTGGCATCAATACCAGATGTTACAGAATGCCTGATGTCTCTGAAGGCTGGATAGATCCAGAAGGATCTACAAAAGACAAAGATCCTCCTAAATTACTTCTGGGGGACCACAAACTATATCTAACCTGTTGCTTTCAACAGGTGCTTATTTGGGCCACTGAGCAACTACAGATGAAAAAATGTCATTTCAATGTTGACACTACAACAGATGTTTTGCGTGTTTTTCAACGTTTTCTATGGCTTTTAGTTTTCATTAGATATTGCACCAAACCGTCTCCCATTAGATTTATATATTACATTGCAAAGAAATGGTCAGGCCTCAAGCTTTCCCAGGTTTCGTTTCCAAATGGAAACTTCCTGTGACTTCAAAAGAATGACACCGCTCATTCCCTTGTTACTGGAAAAACTCCTTTGCAGCACCATGTTCATAGCCAGGGAGCCCACTACGTACATCTGAAGTGAACAGCCCAATCCAGTGGTTGAATCCCAGCCGGTTCACGATGACTGTGAGGAAAGCCTGGTGGTACTGGTTGGTAATGCTGACCAACTCCGCCCCGTTGGCCATACAGGTTTTTAAAGCTGAAGACCATGTAAAATTCCCACGTATTAGCTTATACGTTCTGTTTCCATATTCTAAAGTATCTGGCACAGGGTACATTTCAGACGCATTGATGACATGTCTGGATGTGTCTGTTATAAACAGAAAGAAAGGATTTGTTTATTTTTTATAACTGACAGCTTGCACATAGCAGAACAGGTCCTAAACCATCAGAACCATCCTTAAAAACAGATCTAAAAATTACAAACTCCTTGGTTTCAGGAAGGCACTGTGAACTTTAAAAAGAAAAAGATGCTGGCTACTAGAACAGTATCAAAGATTCCATGACAGCACAAAAAGTCACAGGAGTTTATGAGTTTAATGTATAAGCGAAAAAAGAAAACCTGAAAACATGGAGGGAGTTAGTTCCACTGACTGGATCTTTGAAGGACAGTAAGAAATCACCTGGGATCTGGGCATGCCCCATAGCAGGGGGCCGCAGAGTGCTCTTATCCTAGATACCTTGCATGTAATTTTGATTACCTCTTTTTTCACCCATTATTTTTAATAATTTCCAAGATCAGTTTACAACATAAAGCCTGGCCTCACAAATTATTGTTCTTGCACAACCAAGGAGACGACAAACTGTGGCTCATGGTACAAGTATGTGCTTGGGAGGTTCCTGAGCTCAGCTTTATTATCATTGAACCAATGTAGGGAAGATCAGAATAGTGGCACTTATGCAGAAATCCTCTGTACATAGAGAGTTAAATCTCTTTTTGATGATAAACACACACACACAGAGCAATGTCCAAAAAAAAAAAAAGAAAGGAAGAAGCAGACTTTTAAAGAGAGAGAGAATCTCCCATGAGGAAAAAAATCAGGAGACAGAGACCATCTCTGCTCCAGACTTAATTGTGATACTGCTGTGCTGGCTTTTCTACAGGAGGCAAATGCCTTAGGTAATGTGTATGAATGCTCACCATATAGTTTAAACAAGACTATAAAAATAAAGCAATGCCTCAGTTTTAATCCTCTTTGTCGGTTTGGATAAATTACTTCTGTCTGTAAGGCTTCTCTGCGATTACAAAATGAAGTGGTTGCTTTGCTACGAGGTGGAGTGTTTTTAGGCTTGGTTCCCTTTATGACTAATGGAAGAGGAGTGTTAACAGGCATCTTAAAATAGTAAACTGATTTATTATTTGTCACTCACAAATAATTTAAAATTAGAAATTTCTAAGGAAGAAGAAGTTCTGTTCTTGAGCTAACTGATGCACTCCATTTTTTTCCAGCTTTCAGTGTGTGTCACTGCCTACAGAAAGAAAAGGCAGGCAATGCAATAAAATGCTGACACAATCCTAACTCAAGCATCACTATGAGATCAAAGCCCAATTCAGATCTCCTGTTGGTTTATTTCATTTTCGTCTCCTACAGAAAATAATTCAAAAAAGGGGAGACAGGATGCGGACAGGGTGGCAAAGCACCAGCTCATCTTTCTGAGAATTGTCACATCTGTTTGGACGTTTGAGCAAATTTAGCAGTTCACTACCATCAGCAAGAGACTGTCTTGCTTCTTCCTTCCTTCGTGGGGAGGG
This sequence comes from Nycticryphes semicollaris, assembly GCA_013400055.1. Lineage (NCBI taxonomy): Eukaryota > Metazoa > Chordata > Aves > Charadriiformes > Rostratulidae > Nycticryphes > Nycticryphes semicollaris. The sequence goes on from VXBJ01005165.1 coordinate 101,915, forward strand.
TCCTGAGCACCCACTGCAGCCCCAACAGCCCCCCGCACCCTGCAGCATGGCCACCCCAAGACAACAAGTTTTCCTTCCTGCCTTTTAATGCCTTTTCCTTCTGTCTGAAGCAGCAGCACGGGTTAAAACATAAACATTCAGGAGGTAAATGAAACAAACCAGCAGGAAAATGCATTTATTTATTTTTTCTGCACTACATGCAGGATTAGTCCAGCAATCCCTGCAATTGTAGTTCATAACAAATGCTGTCAAATGTGTCTATGGTTTTCTAGAGCCACATGTGAGCACTGTCCAAAGCTTGTATTACTTTATTCTACTTGCTCTCCCTCACCCCCTAGGCAGCCTGCAGGAAAGCCCTGTCCTTTTAGACCCAGGACTTAACTAAGAGGTGATATATAAAGTTGAGCCATGCAAAACCACCCCCACGGTATGTACAGCACCCAAGCACTCTCCTTACAGGCTCAGATTGCAGCCCTCCCTTTGCTTTAGGGTTAATAATTTGCTGCTGGTCTATTTTGGTACCAAGCTCTGGCAGGTTCCCGCAGCTCAGGGACAGGCTCTGAAGCCGCCCAGGCACCCTGTGGATGGATGCCAGTGGCTCCCGAGCCAAAAGGCAACACTACGGAATGTGGCTTGAGGAAACCAAACTACTTTTGTTCCCCACAAAAGCTCCATGCTTCTGGCAAGTCAACTTTATGGTGACAGAATTAGAGAAGAGTGAAAAGAAAAGCTAAACTACCTATTTGATCGGCCACTGCTTGCAGAAATACATTTCCTAGAGTCTATCCTGATTTAAAATTGCAAGTCCCACTCCCTGAAATGTACATATATTTTTTTAAATCATATTTTTATCAAAATCACCCTGTTTTGCCTTTTGTAATTTCATGCTGTTTACTCTGCTCACAATGACAGAAAACATGAAATTTAATCTCTATTCCTTAATATGCAACAGAAAGCTCAAATTTAGGAAGAAAATTAAGTGACAAAATACTTTTTCAGAAATTACTTCTACATCACACTTTTGATTTATTAAATACTGTAGAGCTAGACTGTCTAAATATCAGAGTAGAAGTACCTTAGAAATCTTTTCTGTTCCTGGTTTTATAGACACCTCTAACAAGCCACTTCCAGATGAGAATAAAGATTAATTCAATACAGTAAGAAAAGAGAGCAGAAGCAAAGCAAAAGGAAGCCTTACCCTGAGTCTTTTGGCAGACAAACCCGTAATTTTTCTGACAGTTTTCTAAGTACCATTTTCCCGTAAAATGAAAATTAGGGTTATTTGATACCAATGTACATAGTGGAAGTTGTTCTTGAATGTTTGCACTGTTGTAACGCTGTCTCTGCAAACAACACAGACCCTTATATTAATTAAAAAAGACACGGTGTAAAAACAATGCAGAAAAATGATTACATTACATTTAGAAGAATAATTATCAGAAAGTCACTATTATAAATATTCAGGTAGAACAATGATCACTTCCATAAATACAATTTGAAACAATAACCTCATAATAAAAAAAAGGTCACAAGCTTTCACTGAACGGACTAAAATGCAAAGCTCAATATGGACTAACATATTGAAAAATAGCATATTAAAATATGAAACTCATAATCTTATTCCCAAACTGCTCAGACCCAGCATATGACACTACCCATGACATACCCAAACTTTGGTGCTTGAAAGCAATTGCAAGAGATTGTGCCTATGGCCACAAATTACATAAAAAACTCTCTCAGTAGTGCCTTTTTTGCTACCTCTAGTTATGCCTATAAATCTGTGCCCACAGTTGTTCAAAGTTGCAAAAAATAAGCGAAGACTAAGTTGCTGGAACAAGTTAGGCCTTTTCTTTGTGGCAGCCATTATTTTTACCAATGAAACATCTTCCCACTGTCCTTAAGCCCCCTGGAAATACTCACATCCACTACTTCAACTGGAGACCAGTTGGAATACATTGGAGGATTTGTATTCACCCATCTGTCATAATCATCACTCTGGAAACCTATCCAAACACTAGTTTTCCAACCAAATAGATTCATTGTTATGAAAGCTAGGAAATGAAACAGGAATAAAATATAAGTAACTAGTAATCACTTAGGGACAAATGAAGTCTCTTCCAACATACTAAAGCAGTGAAAAATTTAATCACTAATTAATGTCATTACATAGTTACTAGAAAGCAATTCCATGAGCAGCATTTCAGTGTCATTTAACTATAAATTCAGTTAAACTGAATAACATCAGTTGGGTTAGGATCTAGGCCATTAACTAACAAGTTTTCCAGAAGAGTTCACAGCAGCCTAAACACCTTAAGTATTAGTTCAGGGTATTGTCCCACTGTAAAAGTTTTTCTTGTTTTTAGTTGGAAATAAGATTTCTTCACTGAAGGCAGCCAATGAGATTCCTCCCACCTCCAAAATAAGTGGTTTTACAAATGTATGAAACTCAACCACAGACTTTTATGAATAGGGATTATAAATATTTCCAAATGTGCTGGCATTTATTTCTCTGACAGTTCTGGCCTAGTGCTATGTGTATGTGGCATACTATAGATCAGATTTTAAGTACTATTAAAGGATAGAAATAAGATTGCTTATATAACAATGTGATGTTGCATTCATAAGACAGAAATTTTACATAGCAGAATTTTAAATGGGTATTCTATAATTTCTTTGGTATTTAAAATGCTTGGTAGTAAGCATAAAAGAACTTCCAGTTTCTCCTCAAAATGTAACCGTTATATATCTCAGTAGATATTTGAATTTTCACATTTTAGGAAATTGGGAAAGAGAAACACTAATTTGTTGAAAGCAGTGCAAACACGAGTAGAATCTGAGTGATCTTCTTTCCTAAATCTGTATCCAAGACAACTTTACTACAGCATCATACCTAGTGGAGACAAAGTTTTATTTATTTAACAATATTTTCAGTACTCTACCTTGTTCCAGTTCATCTTCAAGGGAAGCGAGTGACCCATCATAGCTACTGCAGATCTCTTGCGCAGAATACCAGTTTCTCAGATGCTCTGGATCCTTTGGAATTTGTATCAAAAAACACTATTATGAAAAAAAAAAAAAAA
>VXBJ01005165.1:105035-153685 GCA_013400055.1 Nycticryphes semicollaris
GCTTGTTTTGGTTTTTCTTTCTCCAGTTTAAAAACTATTTATCAATGACTAAGAGTGATCAAGAGTGATCACTAAAACATTTCACATGCTGTTACTGAAAACTAAGTATTTCATTAGTTTCTGTCTTGCTATAGGCCTCTGTAACACACTGCTCACCTACAATCAGGCTTGGATTCAAATCAATTGTTTAAAGGAAAACACAACCTGGGTTAAATTTACCCTTTCAGTCCCTGCAGTTTAGCACCAGGATAAATCCAGACACCTCAATGCACGTTCTATTACGGAACGTATGTATTTAAGAGAAGCCTGATGAAATCATTGCCTTTCAACCTTCAATTGCAAATAGACTTAGGTCTGTGATGAACCCTATTAGAAACAGCACCTTTTGGAGGATGGCAGCAGTTTGAGACCATTTCGTACAACCAGGGGTCAGAGATCTGTTTTGAGACCATAAAAGACTCTTGGAATTGTCATAAGTGGAAAAGAGATGATGGAACAGGCTTTTTATAGCAAAAGCACAAATACACTTAGATAGCTTTTGAATATATGAGTACTCATTTCCTTCAACTAAAGTAAAATTTTTGACACCTAATTCAGACAATTTCTGTGTGCAAAGCTACGTAATAGCTGTAAACTTGTCAGTAGTGATAAATCTAAAGGCTCTGCTTTCAAAAAGTAAGAAAGTCTTCAAATATTGAATAATCCTTACAAAATCCAATTTCTGTCATAAGTACAGAATACATTTTGAATTATCAAATACCAGAAAAAATGTTTTACTTTGAATCCAAAGTGCAACCAGCCTTTAGGACATATTCCTTGTTGGTTTTGGTCTTTTGGAATCTCTTTCTCTATTTTCCAAGCTAATTTACGCTTACAAATACAAGGAAGAGAGACAGTACAGTTTTCATCACCCCAGAGTCCTGTGGAAAAAGAAAAAATCACAGTTCAATATTAGCTTAAGAATTGGAAATGGTTTTTTTTTTTTTCTTAGCTAGCTTAGAAATCATTAAGAAGGGTATCCTTTAGTTGTTGAGTAAAACAAGATTCTCCATGAAATATATTTGGACATAACACATTGCAGTGGATTGGATCATCCATGGGACTCATACTTTTCTTCCTACTTTGATTTTATTAAGTTAAACAATTTCCTCTAAACTGAGTCACATAAAATGTGCCTCCATCATGTATTTAACAAAAATACTCATTATGAAAAAAAAAAAAAAAGGTATACAAACGACGCTTTTCAGATAAAATAGTTTGACTTCCTTACATTGAAAATTTTTGGCAAGATCCAGCTACTGACATAAACTGCTGACCTGCTGAATACACGCTGACCTGAAAATACATTTTTCAGTGGAACACAGGACACTCAACAAGGTGTTGAGCAGCTCCCATCTCATGGCCAGTTGATGGAGGAAGGTGGGAATCCCTTCCTTTTATCTGATGCTCACTATAGTAATGTAAAACTCAAGCATTCAAAAGTCATGAATCAAAGCCCCAAGATTACATGTGGAAAAAAAGAAGGTTTTACATTTTTTCAGTTTTGGCTCTCGAGGCTGGGATTACGGGGGTGCATCTGCATTAATTTTTTCCAGTAACAAAACTAAGCTGGGTATTTTGTGCTTTCATGGAACCCAACAGGTATACTGCATCATATACATATCTTCAGAAAATAGAGCTGGCAGAAATCACTGGAACCAGTATCACTGTAATTCTTTTTTTATTACTCAAGCAAAGTATAGAGCTATGTGGCGGTATGAAGGCGAGCATCAAAACCACGGTGTCCAAAAATCTCTCACCAGATTGGCTCTGGGAGCAAAAATAAGGTAGCAACCTGAGTATTTAAAGTTGTGTGCTGACAGAAAAAAACAGTTTATAAATGTTGGAAAAATTATTGCTTGTCCATCTGGTTCTTTTGGTTATGAAAAAAGTTATAGTGACAACCAGCAAGGCATTAACATTCTTGCGGTGCCACATAACAGATTCTTAAGCAAAACTATAGATTCAGTATCACTGGAATCTTTATATTTTGACATTAGTGTACTGGAACTATAAATATGCTTTTAAATCCTACAACTTAGTCTCTGAGCATATTCATATTTTAATATTCTTAACCGTGAAAGTAGTTATGCAAATTACAATCACGTAACAGGACTATGTAATACAGAACCATGTAACAGGGACTGCTTTTCTTGAAAGCAATTAAGGAAAAGTGTAACCTCTTTGGCCAACAACAGAATCAGGTCACAACTCCTGCAACAAAAGGAAACACAAAATAAACCTGTTTGTGATGAAATGAATCCACATCTTTTCCCTGGTTTCTGCAGATCTCTCGCCCTCCCTTCATTCCAGTTCTGGTATGTTACTGGTGAATCATCTCTCCAGCTGCACAGAAATGTTAAGAGTGTAGTTACACTTTTTCCTATCCTTACCTAAAAATACAACCTCCATTAAAAATGTTTGTAAGCAGATTCAGGGTAGAAAGTGTCCCTTTATTAACCAAGCTTTAAAAAAAGACAACCACCACCACCAAGGTTGATACCCATATCTTTGGCTGGTATATTTTAAACCCTTTTTAGAAGAAATACTGTAACATGAAAAGAAATTAAGGGTAATATATTCTGAATGATATTTACATGAGAACTAAAGCTGTCTCTTGAATATCCCACTCAGTCATCGAAGTGTTTTAGCCCATCAGACTGACGGCAGCCTGTAAACGGGGCATGTCAAGTACAGCTCCCAGCAGCAGCAGTGTAGATATTCTTACCGAAATTCATGGCTGAGGTTTTCGGCATGCAATCCAATCCACCAGTGGACATCATTATTTGATAGCTGTAGAAAAAAATTGAAAACCATTTGTCATGTGTTTAATTGTTGTTGCCCTCTATTAAAGCATTAACAAACCCCTAAAATCAGGTTGTTCATATTCAGATGAACGGCATCTCTGTTAGGTTCCAAGGGCAAGAATAGGTGCTAAATCCTGCCCATGTTAATTTCTGTCACTTCAGTAAGGTCATTCAAGTAAGCAGAGCGTGACTTAGCCCCCAGTTTCTGTAAACTGTGTGTATCTTCTGTAAACTAGGAATTTCCAGTTTTAGGAATTTACAGCCTATGTGGCTTGAAAAGGACTGTAAGTCTAGTAGGCTAGAATTAATTTTTCCCCAACTTTTAAAAATAGACAACAGCAAGTATTTCCTTTCAGCATTAACATACTGCTGGTTCCTTCTTAGCGTTTCCAAAATGTTTTCTATGAACATTTACTGACTTCATATAGTTCATACAAGAGATTTCTAGAGATGCTTTCGAGACTGATTGTTGTTCTCCAGAAAGGTTCCAGACCTCCAGTCCTAAAGGGTGGAGCATTATGGATAAGTCAGAGAAACGTTGTTATTCGAACACCCACTTATTATTGCTGTGCCACCTTGATGCTGCCTTGAACTATGAAGGGGCTTCACTTTCAACCACTCCACAGTCACAGTTTTGGGATCATTGGAAAAAAGCCAACAAAGGAAAAAATGGTCTGAATGTGCAGGACACTGGAAAAGCCACCCTGTCTCTGGGAAGCATGGTGTTTTTTGTTTTTTTCCAGAAAGAACCGAAGTGCAGCCTGTTTTGTGAGCAGCCACACTGTCCTTGGAGTTATAGCTAGGATTTCACCAGCTTACAGCTTAAATAGCAATATCAACTGAAGAAAACAGATGTTTCTTACAAAAAAAAAAAAANGGAATGCTGTCTGATTTGGTATTGCCTAGCCCCTGATGTTTAGTTCTCTAATCACAGCACTCTGCCTAGACATTACAGTTTTTAAAGAAACAGTGAAAAATGTGGCTTCAAATTCCATGCTAAGAACCTTTAACCAAATTTTCTAATGACATGTGCTAAGTCTATTCAGATTGCTGAGTATTATTTTTATGATTGCCACCCTTATTCCTGCTTCCACAGGAAACTGGTTCAAAATAACTTTGGGATACACTTGGCTATAATGGGAAATCTTAGCCAAAGGCAGCAGGCTTTAAAATCCCTGTGTATGTTATATTCTCAGACAAAACTTGACAGAAGTTAACCCAATTTCCAGTGCTAAGGGAGTAAACTTGTTTTTTTCATCACAGAACGCTCACAAACTGCCATAATTTCAATAAATTTACTGTTAAAAGATCTCTCAAGTAAAAATGACTTCAAAGAAGCATTCTGATTAGCCATCTGAAGTGATCTTAAATTGGAAAAGTACCTCTTTTTTTAAAGTTATACCATTTTTTTAAGTCATAAACATTCAGTTGTAGGTAAGGCAGTAATTAAATCACAACTCAGTCTCTGGAAGATGTGGAAGAAGACAGTCTAGTCAGCTGTGTTGCTCTTTCATTATAAGTTATTTCTTCCATGCACTGTTGGTCAAAATCCAATTAATCATGTTTTAATACAAAATTACTTAAATAACAGATAGAAATGATGCATAATTGCTTAGAAATTTAGAAACTCCATCTTAATGCAACACAACTCTACTTACGCTTTCTATTAGAAGTAGAGACTGCTGTACACAGTGCAGCAAAACTAGAATGGGTTGAGAGCTTTTATACCAAGAACTAGATGTTTTTTTAAAGATTACGCTGATATATCTTTACATTGCACCCATATAATTTTGCTCTCCGTAAAGCAGACAGATTATTGGTTTGTTTTTCTTTTTGTTTAATGTTGCTTTTACTGAGAACACTCAAAAGAAACCAGATTTCGTTTCTCGGGAATTCAACTGCTTCTGCAGCTATTTCTCAGCTTCAAATCTTTTTGTTGCATCAGAGTGGTTCTACAGAAATTCTGCTTTCATCCAGAGGAGGGAATTTAGAGGCGTATGTCTTTTTTTCTATATAAATATCCACAGACACAAAGGGGTTTAATTCAGGAAACACCATACAAATGCGTGGACACATGGGAATGTTGCCCAAGCTGGGGTACACAGAGGAAAAGGCAGCACCCACCTCTGTGATTTAGAGTTCTAGATTTAATTAAGGTGCAGAAAAATTGGTGTTTCATTCTTGGCCGACTCTCCCCAGTAGTAACCTTTCAAATAGTCACACTGAAGGTTTAAACTATGAAGACCATTTCAAACAGCTGGACTTACTGCCCATGTCGTGCTAATACACCCAACTTAGTGGGTTGCTACCTAATGACCAGCTGTGAGTGGCTGAGTGGGACCATAATGGAACTGTGCAGGATCAGGAGACATCCTGGCAGATACAGAACCACTGTGTGAACAGCTGAGGAACCACAATAGGTACCCTTGGTCATGAAGGGGTGGCAGAAAAAGAAAAAACAGAGAAGGATGGATACCACATATGAAACAAACCTTTTGCTTTACCCCTAATTACTTCCATAACTTTGGGATAGGAACTCCTCTTGACTCCTCTGCTCATTAGCAGAGATGATGCTGCAGATTCTGAAATTAATTCTTTAGCTAAATAGAGCTTCAGGGAGGGATGTGGGAGATAAAGACCACAAGAGAATTATTTCTGAAGTAAAATGTCTTTCAGACACTTTCTGGAGCAACAGGCAGCCAGATATTCCAAAAGATGCAGCAGAAAATAACCAGTTACTGCACAAGGATTTTTTTTTTTCAAAGGGGTAGCTTTTGTTACCTTCTTAATTTTATTTTGAATAAAGGCTTGTTCAGCAGAAGAATTTATTGTTGCCATTCCACTACGAAGCCAGCCACAGACAAACTCATAGGTTTCCCAGTCTGTAGGACTGACATGGAAAAGATATTCTGCTCCTTGATAATATGACCACGGCAGTTCTGGAAAACAAGGAAGAGAGTCAGTGCTGTGCAGGGGTAAAAACTCACTTGAAGTCTCAGTTTTTGTTACACCCGTGACCTGCCTTTAGCCATGTGTCACAGGACAAATATGCCACAACAGAACCATATTTGACATGTCACATTATGAAAAAAAAAATGGAAAATGAATAAATTTGGGGTTTATATTCTATGCTGTTATACTGCAGTAATGACAACAGGGTTGCCCAGCCTTTGCCAAAAGGCAGTTTTAACCTGATGGAGAGGTTATCAAACTCTTGTGCTTATTACTGGCAACATTCCTTTACCAAACCTGAGTAGTATCTGAAGTTTCAGTGTTCCTAAACAAGAAAGTGGCAGATTTTGATCTATAGCAAAAAGTTCCTACAGAACTCCTTAATGTAAAATTTTAACTTAGAACATTTTAGTTATTTTATTTTTATCAATGGCTTAAATTGTATTGCTTCAAGATGCGAAAAAAAAAAAATTTCGTACCGGCTATGTACCAATCTGGATTCTTTGGTTTAACACCTGTGGAAATACATAAATAAATTAAAACATTGCTAATTAAGAATTAAGAGAGAGATGCTTTCACATATCGCTATTCTTGTTCAGGAACAATATACAAAAGGAGTTAAACACTGAATAAAACAAAGTAATTGCTATATTTACTAAATAACACTTTTAGTATCCTTTACAAACAAGAACTTTGTTTAACTTCCTAACTAACTGCTAATCTTTGCTGTCTGTTTTGAAACTGACTGCACATACTAGACCTGTTAACTGGCCAACAAACCCTAATGGACACATATAGCTTTACCACAGTTTCATGCAAAAGACCAATGAAGTCCAGATGTGGCTTTTCAATATTCCATTTCCTTGTCTGTCCTGAATGGCAAGTAATGGGTATAATAGACAATGTATATTAATTAAACTTTCACCTTTTGGTATTTTGCATATCCATTCACGCTTTTCATTGCAGCGTGCTGGAAAGACCGTTGTATTTACTTTGAACACACCACAGTTTCTCGAATCATCTTCAACATACTTGCTTTCCAAAAATGAAGATACAACCTGAAAACAGCATATTCATTATCTTTAACCAACAATCCAAGGGGAAGCATTTCAAAATCTCATTATGGAGAAAAAGGAAAGATTTGGAGATGTGTGTAAGAACATTCTAAGTAGTAACTAGAGGACCACCACAATTACAGCGGTAAAATCCAGAAAATAGGGACCATAATCTCACAATGTCCTGTTCAAATTTCTCGCTTTATATCAGACTCTTTCTTCATAAAAATAATTGAATAGCTATGAAACCTAGTGATTTTTGGACATGATTAGTAGTGGTTACCCACACCTAACAGCCTTTGCTTCGATTCAACATGTTGCATGACTGAATTTTACACTTCAATTCTGAAATTATTTAAATAGTGCTATTCTTTAGGGCTGAAAATCAATTAGATTTTAAAAGCTAACCTTTCTTCAGCTCTTCAATGTTAAATGCCAGGTACTAACCACTAGTGTGGCACGTGGCACCAGCACCTTCAAGGACGCTAAATCAAAAGCGGTATTAAAAAAGGAAAGACCTAGCTGTGAATGCAGGCACAAACCTAACGGCCATAGAACAAATAGAGCATGTAAGCACAGCTCTAAGGCTTTCTGATGTATGTGTATATACATATATACACACACAAACACACACATACACATGTGCTCACTCTGCACATACCTGGCCCTGGGTTAACCACAACGTGCTTTGCAGGAGAGCAGGCATCTGCAAACCTTTATAGCCCCACCAAATTCTTTCACAGTTGCACAGGCTGCTATTTTTATAGTAGTGTACTATTGACCCTATCGTAACAATTACTTGAAGTGAGGTATGTGGACTTGAAAAACAAACAGTTTTCCTGGCCAAGGTTTGCTCACAAGGCTTAGTTTTGTGAACTTATGCTCAGACATGACTCGAAAAGTTACGAAAATATGTAGTATACAGATAGTTACAGGTGTTCTGTCAGACCACTGCCACGTCCCTCCAGAGAGTGGGTTTCTTTTATTAAATCCAATCCAGAACTGCCTTTCTTCTGTTCTATGAGGGAAACAAAGGAAATAAGACTTCTCATGCACTTTGTCCATTGCTATTAAACAGATTATTTTTTTAAATAGTGAAAATACCCGTATTCAATTCTTCTTGAATTCAATATATCGTTCTGTAGCACATTTCTTAACTTTTTACTACCCTTGAAGTAAACTCTGTTTTTCCTATTAAAATGCAAAATTATATCTTTAAAGATTAAACCAGTTAAAAAAAGATTAAAACTGCCACACTTCCATTTCAAGGGGTTTGTTAACTCACAAGAATATCACCTTGACATTAACAGTTGCTCAACAGCTACTACAGAGATCAACTTGAAAATAAATCACATTACAGTGTTGCTAATACACTTCTTATGCATTTCTAAGTTCATGTAATTCAAGAATAGAGACTTCTTCAGCCATTAGGTAAAGAGGATGGAAGAATATAAACTGTAGATTATTTTTACATATTAGTATGATTAAGATAAATCTTTTTGGTGTTAAAAAAAAACATATTTACCTATCAAAAATTGTATATAATAAATTGTTTAAAAATGTCTCTTCGTAGATATGGCTAAAACTAGCAAGATGTGCTCCAAAATCTTGGCACAATGCTTCTGCTTCATCCCATGTTCTTCTCATCAGAACTTTCTCATTGTGAAATATCTGCAATAAAATAAACACTGCCATAAATGTAGCTGATTTTGGATAGCAGTTGTTTCAGAAACCCATAAAAATCAAATATTATTTGCAGGTTTTCCTACAATGAAGCCGTGCATATTCTAAGTATAGTCCTGATTCAGGCCTTAAGACTTTCACTCGCATTACAATGCAGTAAAGAATGGTAACGATTTTTGTTTGTTGAGTAAAAGAAATAATGATTTTTAAAAAGTATATTAGGAACAGTGTATTCCTAAGTCAATGTAGAATCAGAGCACATTCATCACGTACCTTGTAGCAGCTGAGCAGATTAGCCTCTGACTCCCATCCAAAATAGCAGGAACTCAAATGTTTTTGAAAAGTAAGTTCAGGCTCTTCATAAGAATTTATTTTCTGCTTGCACAATGACATTGCTTTGAAGTTCTTACAGTTTTTCACCTCCCAGTAACCAACAGGCTGCTGGCCTCGCATAGCCACACAGCCTCCAGAATGACCTAGGCATGAAAGCGTTGAGTATCAGAATTAAGCATTTTGATTTTGTGAATTTTTTGGGAAGTGACTGTTTCATGGGCATCGGATTCTGGATAAAACCTTGATGAACTCACAACAGTAGCAAATCCTATGGGCAGCGACCAGTTTATAAGCCTCCTTGGCTGACTTGAGCTTGTAAAATGCACTGTGATGAAGGATTCCTCTCATGAAACGCAGTTTCAAACAGTACTTTTGCAAACTGCAGTAGCAAAGCAATAAATATTATAGAGTCCAAAACTCAGAAGCGATTACCAAAATGCAGTGTCTTTATTATGCCTCTATTCGCAGGTATTGCTAAGAAGGTTGTGTTTCAAAAGATGAACAAATACTTCTCTTTTTTTTTGTTTTGTTTTGTTTTCTTAGAATGTTTTGGATCAGTAGAAAACAAACAAAAGTCAATCAAGTAAACCAACTATTGGCAAACCAAAGGGGCATGTTTATCAGCACATTACTCACGCGGCTGGTACCGGTTCCAGTTTGTGTAGCTCACAGAGAGATTCGTCCCCGCTGCGCTTAGCCAAAAGTACTCTCCTGTGTTGTTAAGGTCTTGCAATCCTATCCAAAAATAAGTTCTCTCAGATTTTATCATGCTACGGATCATGCTGTTGATAAAAGCTTGTTCAAACCTTAATAAAATAATCAAGACAAAAAGATTATTAAAATAAAATAGATCAACTGGTATTTCAGTGAACAGCTCTCGTGAAATGATTCAAACTTATGCGAGAAGAGAAAAATTTGCAAGAGGAACTTAATTTTCTTTGTAGAACGTTGTGGGGAGCTTCCAGCACAAGTCTGTAGTACAAACCATAATTTTGCCCGATCCTCCCTGCCCCATCCCCAGCATTTGGGCACACAGGAAAAAAAAGTAGATAAAGACTTTATAAGCTCAATGCTTGTACTAGATCACATAAAGACAGAACGTATTAATGATGTACAGGTAAAAATAAGATACTCCTTGTGCGAAGGAGAAAAAATAGTGGGGTATGAAAACGCTACAGAAGAAAGAAAAGAAAAAGCTCTGCACAGAAGTATCCTATTAGAAGAGCACCGAGAAACCAGAGCTGAAGGGCTCAAAGCACGAGCTGATCTCACTACGGAAAGAATTACTTTTTCCTTCTTTAATTTCCTCACTGAAGTTAAGTGAGAGATTTACACCTCTTTGCAAGTAATAATTGTTGCATGGAGTAACCCATTTGTCAAATGTAATTTATTCAGATATAATTGGCATCGCATTATACACAAACTGCTTTAGTTTATGAACACATTTAATCTGCTTCCAATGTGAATATATACAGGAAAGTAAATTCCCAGTTTGATAAAGATTTATACAACTTCTTGGTTTCACATATTGTGAAAAGAATAGCTAAATAGCTAAATAGCTAAGAACGACATTAATGAAAAAAAATAATATATCTGTAACACCGAGAGTAAGAGCTTTTATTTAATTTTCTTTTCCTCTGCATGTTCTGTTTTTATATCAACTCTGTCCTCTACAACCTATTTTTAATGAATATTTTAGGATCAATACAATGAAAAGCTTTTTGCATTTTTCACAGCAGAACAACAAACCTCAGCCATAATTAAAAGAAAAAAAGAAAAAGCTAAACTAATAACAAGCTTCCTTTGCTGCTCCAACAATGGAACTGGGAACTAACATAATAAACCGTGATGGCTGCACCAAAGTAAAATCGAATAGAAAGAAATAGGCAGAACAAGCCTGAAGACGTGCTTCCAATGCTGTGCAGCGTGCCCTCAGCTCCCTGTGACGTTACAGCTGCAAATGCTCAGCTGTGAGAATTAGTCCTTTATTCTCCCCGTAAGGAGTACTGTTGTTCTGCCGTACAGCGCCGTACGCATTGCGCACAAGCCTGAAACCACCTGGCAGGCCAAAATCCCATCCGTGTACATCCTTAGGTGGGGTAGCCCATGTTTTCCCAAAATTTCTAGCTACCCTTCATCTGATTGCTGGTGGTTACAGTGCCTCCCCCATCCTAAACAGAGAGGAGATTTCCTCCCTACGCCTTTTTGGTTTTTTTTACATAACTACGTGGAAATTAAAGTACATATGTAATGTAGTTATCAGTGTATCAGAAACTTGAATGGGAATCCAACATGTAGGGTAAATAACAAAGAGATCAGAGAAAAATCCAAGCATCTGTATGTTTGCAGAGAAAAAGGCCTTTGTTGAAGCTGGAATATAGGTAAATAGGAACAAAAGCAAGGGAAGACAGGCTTCAAATGCTTTCTAACGTTTACTCTCTCCCCCTATTTGCTGAGAACTCATGTATGCATATATGAACAGAAACATTTATAAAACATTAATTGATTTGGATTAAAATATGATCTATTTTCATTAGAAAAATTAAATGTATTTTCATTTTTCAGTATAGTTTCCAAGTATGCCAATAAATTTCTTAAAGATGTTACATACCTCTGTAAAAAGCATTTTGTTTAGATTTCTGCATGTTCACATGTATGCACATTGCTATAAGTGTTCATTAGCCTAACAATTGCTTTTTACTGAATTTCTTTTCAATTAAAAAATAAAGCAAAACGCACCTTTGATTTTAGCCAGTGTTAGTAATTATGCTCACCTCTCATACAAGTATTATTTCATAATGGTAACGCCTTTTGCCATGCAACACTTTCTAAAGTTAGAATAGCTCTTGTTAGAGATATCTTCACGCTGTCTAATAGGATTAACTACCTGTTTGTTACTGATACAAGTGCAGATGGGCAGAAATAACCACTGGAAGCATGTTCAAAACTTCGAGGGGTACTGTCGATTTTGTAACAATATCCACCATGTCTTTCCCATCCCTTAAAAGAAATGAACATTATTTTATAGATTATTAATTATTAGATAGTTGTTAAAAAACTTGATCCCCTTCTGTCTGATCATCACTGACAACCCTGTAGTCCTTTTCCTTTCTACCGTGGTTCAAGAGTAGTTATCCTCAAGGTCACTGAAAGCATGGGTAAAATTAACAAAATTTGAAGTTTAAGTTGTGCAAAAACTGGCTTAACACACACACACTAACATCTTTAATGGCTATGACCAAAATGCAGGCAACAGTTAAGGCGCTCTCCCCGCATACTACTTTTGTTTCAATTTTATACTTTCAATATTGTTTTACTGGCTGAGTTCTGGACAGGAAGGCCAGGCCCCTCTGCCAGGCACCTCTTTGCATAAAGCGTGTAGTAGCACTTGTTGGTTTCCACTTGTGGTAACTCACTGCTGATATCTAATACCTGAAGTGCTGGGTAAACACTGTCAGATGCCATTAAGTTGTTATAAGAAAGGATTACAGCTGCCCTTTGTCTTCAGCTATAGACAGAAAGACTTACTCCAGAAATTGCTGGCCTTTCACACAGCAATATACTCTAGTTATTTACCTTTTCTCATCTCCCTTTCTCATTTTCAAATAGAACTTCCAAAAAAAAAATAAATATCTAAATTAACAATCATCCTACTCTAGTAATGCAGAATTAAAATGACACATTTTCATAGTTTATCAGATGAGCCAGAAAAGTGAGCCAGTGGTCAGCCTGCCTCATTTCTTCTTAATAATTTATTTCTTATTGCTCATCTCCGGGTGTCCAGAAGTCCCTAACAGGATGCAAGTTCTACCTGTGTAAGTTCTGCCTGGTCTTCCTGTAGAGTATTTTAAATAGTCAAGAGAATAAAGAGATAATCAACTATCTCTGTCTAAACTTGAAGCCACACAAGGACAGGACAACCATCTGATCTTGCTTGGCCTCTTCCATGACAGAGGTGCTGCTTTGCAGGGGAGCTCACAAAGCAGCGCAACAGGGAGCAAGCACAGCACCCAGGCCAGCACTATCAAACACTGCTGGATAGAGGCATTAACAGCAAAAGGAGAGAAAAAAATGGGAAACCTATAAGCTCTTTTTCTGCTCTCCTGCCTCAGGTACAATAAAATGCACAAGAAGATGCCGCAGAGCTATTTGGGACAGCAATCAAGAATTATGCACATCCTTCAGTCCTGCTGATTCTGGGGAGGCAAATTTCAGCTTCTCGTTAGGAATGTGTTTGCCGTCAGGAGAGCTGACAGCTCCGCTGCCTTTTGCTGTCATCCTCCTCGGATGCGTGGAAGATGGCTGGGCACAGTCCTTCTTACAGCACAAAAGCAGAGAAGCAAAAGGAGATGCAGTATCGATTTTTGTGGTTCCACCTGAACGACAAGCACGCATGGCTTAGATGTTGGCTTTCCAAACAGAAATGAGCATCTGGGTGGAGACTCTTTCCCTGTCTCTTTACCAATGAGCTGGGACATCCCCATGGGAAAAACATGCTGGCAGGCACCAAGGGCTCTGCATAACCCAGGGCCCCAGCAGGCTCTCAGCAGTCCCATGGGGGACACAGCAACATCGCTTCTGTTTTGATATGCACCTGAACTCAGGGAGTGGGGGCTGGAAAAGGGCCAAGTATTGACTGAAAAACCCTCTATGGGGATGCAGGTAAGAAACAGCAAATGCCTGGATCCTGTCCACTGGAATTCTTGAGTGATAAATGCATGCACTGATTTGAGTGAGGCAAACACAATCATCCTCACCTCTCAGAAATTTTAATCTGGAGCAACTGGCACTGCATAATCTGCTTCTTAAAGCTTTCTTGATGCCTAAAGACTGGAGGAAAGTAATGTGACACTAATCTTGCCTTTAAAAAAAAATAATAAAAAAATATACATAACACAAAACTCTGGAGTAACTAGGAGCTGGTAAACTTGCATTGAGGGCAAGCACAGATTGAGAAGTTCCAAACTTAGAAGGCCGAGTGGTTGGTCAATAAAACAGCAGATGGCATTCTGTACAGATGAATATGAAATGATGCACATGGGGGCCTCCCCTGCATCCCCCAATCATTTAATGAATGAAGTAATTAATTGTGAGGACAGAAAGAACAGAGAAGGTTACTCTGTCCTTTTAAATTCACTTTTTGACATTTTTTTGGACTTCTGACCCCCAATCTCGGAAAAACATATTCGAAAAGAAGGGCATCAAGGATGATGAAATCTCTGGCGCTCCATCCACAGAAGCAGTAACTGAGCAGGCTGGGACTCTTGAACCTTGAAAAAGGAGATTCCTTAGGGAGGCTATGACACAGGTCTACAAAATGATGAGTGCTATGAAGGTGGGCAACTACTTTGGTGCAAAACCGTGGGGACAACAAACAAAGCTAAGCTAGCAGAAGGAAGATTCAATATGGAAAGAAGGTGGCATTTTTTCATTCAAAGGCTGGTAGATTCACATATTTCCTTGTAAAGTCATGTTGTGAATACAAAGAGTTCGCATGAGTTCAAGGGGGAATCTTCAAGCACTTGGAGGGGATACCCAGTGTGGGCTGTTAGATACACAAATTAAAAGGCTCAGGAAATCCCCTGAACGGTTTGGAGTGAAGGGAAAATCGGGGGACGAAATACCTACGCACTTGCATCCAGCTGTGAGAGGGTGAAGAGGAGGCCAAATGGACCCCTATTCTGAACAGCTGCCCTTCTGCTCTTTATGAAATTCTGTGGCCTTAATAGCAATTCTCTTCTTAAAAGTACAATCCTCTCCTGTTACAACAGCCATAGAGACAAATGCTCAATTTAGTACTATACTGCTATCTTTTGATGCAAAAATTAAAGTGTAGAGAACCAGAGAAAGTCTCCAGTACAAATACAGTCATTTCTGCACACAGAAACCTCCAATTCAATCTTCAAGCATTTGACAGCAGCACAATCTGTTTCAAAAGCTGGTTGAAAGAAAATGTTTAAAACATTTATTTCAGAACTGGGGAAAATTGCCCAGAGAATCTGACCTTTGCAATAAAATATTTTTCTCCATAATAGCCTGCTGACTAGGAAAAAAGAACAGTTGACCTGCTAAGGCAAGAAAGCACTTAGCACTTTTTATGTCTTAAGTTGACAGAAGGGTAGGAAAAAAAGAGCTCAAGTTTTTGGTAACTTGATATGGACATATTGCAAAAACTGCAATCAGCAGAACCACAGAAAATGTTAAAGGGTAGTTCAGCTGATGCACAAGTCGTAAAATCAACTTGAGATGAAAGCTCAGTAATAACACATAAGACTGTAAAGCTTTAGAAAAGCAAACAACTGTGCCTGAGGCCAAAACTCCCTGAGAATCCACTCGCAATTCAACATGAATGACAGTATGAGGTTAACGAAGCAGAAGATCAAATGTGAGAAACATTAATAGATACTCTGGACATTTAAGGTAAGTTCGCTACAGAAAAATGGGAAAAAATGGGATAAATCTGGACGAAATGAAGACTTTGCCCTGGAAAATTAGGCCAGTAACTAGGAACACCACACACACCGAATGTTAAAAGAAAGTGAGTTGTAATGACAAATTGTCTGAAATCAAAAGTAGCTTCGAGTAACCTCAGTACTGACTTCCTTTGATTAAATGACTATAACGTTTTTCACTTTAGAAAGAAAATTATCTGTCAAAACCAAGGGACTATAACAGGGTTCAGCATACATTTTTACAGGGTGTGAAACATGAACAAGCAGAAATTTATCCTGAGTGGGAAGTTTGCCAGACTGGACCAAACTACCTAGGACCAGGGACTCAATCTTGAATCTCAATTCTGTGAGGTACCAGAAGTTGAAGTGCTGTCAAGCTCCTGACTACAACTGGAAGTCCTGGTGGTCTACACTTTTTTCACAAGGCCAGGAGGACTGCAACAATCCTTTCTTACAGTAATAACACACAGAATTCTTGAGTTATTAAACACATTAGTCCAAATGAAACAAATTAAGTTACCCTGAAATTTTGGCAATGTTAAGCTAGAACCAAGCGTTAACTTCTGCATCCAAAACAGTATGACCAGAATGCTGGGTCTGACCATCTACTTTCCTCAGTAGATCTGAGGAAATAGTTCACCCAACACCAAACAGCTCAGCTTCAACCTTCTCATAATTCACCTAAACTGGTTGTTTTTCTTGATCTCTCAAGAAAAAGGACAAGAAATTAAAAAAAAAAAGAAGACAATGAGCTAAAAGATGAAGCAAACAAGAGAAGAGAGATTTTTGTTAAAAATAATAAAAAAAAAAAATAGTTCACAAAACTCCTCCAGAGTTCAGAATAAGATTTTAATAACACAAAGCCTACAAGTTTGTTATTTTCCCATTGTGAAACGGACTGGCTGGCAAATAAAATCATATCTTAACATGTTACATTTTACTACCAGAACACAGGGCCTAAAAGCCTGAAAACCTGTTGAAATGTTCTATTTAGATAGCTGTGCTCCTTCCCATTTTTGTTTGAAAGTAAAAGGAATGCTAATATATTGAGTGGAAGAGTTCACTCTCCGTGTCAATGAAACTGATTGTTTTTCACCCTGACATTCCATTTCAATGTATGAAAACCATGTGTGGGATGAGGCATCATATAACAGCCATTATTTGCACAGATGGTGGACAAAAGGGTTTTCACTTTTGATCTGGAAAGAAATAGGAACTTGGGTCACAACCGCTGACAACGCAACGAGCCGTGAAAGGCATTTTGGGAAAGCTTTTAATCCTGCACTAAAATTTAGCTTACATACTTTTAAGGCAAACAATGAGATTTTCCTAGAAAAAACATACATGTCGTTAATATGAAAAACTAAACCTGCCTATTTACCTCCTTAACTTCTATAGCTATATTTAGAGGTTTCCTATATAATTCTATTTTATCAGTAAGGCTCTAAAAAAACCAAAAACCACAAACCCCCTTACCTCTGGGCAACTTGACTCCAGCTCAGGAGATACATGATTAAATTCCCCTGCTTTTTTGCAAATGTAGGAAGATCTGTCTTCACATTTTTTAACCTTCCAATACCCCTCCTAAGGGGGAAAAAAAAGCAGTATATTCTGTACATGCCCACATTCTCATGCATATCTAGACACACACATTAGATTACACTCCCTCATCCTAATTTAACTTCTCAGTAAATCCAAGTAATTTTTCTCACTGCTCATTTATCCTTAGATGGATCATTTATTTCTACCAACACTCTCAGCAGGACTTTTCAAATCAATTATACAAAAAGACATGTCTCTCTGAATCTGTCTTTGGGATGTAAGGCATTTTAATTAACTAACACTATGGCTTATGCCAGAACATGGACTTTTCAGAGCAGATAGGAACTTTCTTCCTATCTATTATAGTTCTTTGTAAGACTAATCTTTAAAAAGTCTTCACTCAAGATATTACAAAGTTAGTATGATAATTTTCCAACATCTCTACATACTAAACATGCACCAAAAAGAATGCTTGCAAAATTACATATTGAATTTCCTTTTCCTTTCTATTTTACATTTTCATTTGTTTGTTTACATTTGCAAACTGAGTAAAATATGGTTTTGTGCATCTAAACCCCAAAACTTTACCAAAGTCCTATTTTCTGCTTACAACAGGAGCCCAGTTTTCCAGGTCACTGTAATTGTCTTGGCTTTCCCATGAGTTAAGGATTTCAACCTGGACCCACTACTGGAGAGACAGAAACTATTTTTGATACAGCTTTTACACCTCAACAAAACATGTTTACCAAAAAAAAAAAATTTATAGTTCCAGTTACATAAGCCAGTGAATTTAAGTACTGTTAATTGTAAAAGTAAAGTAAATTTATCTGCATATCACAAAAAAAACCCTGACAGTGCCATGAGTTGTGACTTAACAGGATGTAGCATTATTTGAACATTACTCCCAATTTTACAACAACTGGATGATTTGCAGTCTATCTTACTGCTGTCAGCTTCTATACGTTTAAGCTGATATAGCTTAGTATCTGTTTCTGAAAGATACTACATAAAATTTATAAAAATTGACAGCAAGATAAAATAGGCACAGCTGACAGTTTTTCAAAACATGAGTGTGAAGCTTTCAAGACAAGGACTGATGAGTCATAAATTATAATATACACCACTTGGATTTTAAATTACTTTGTCTTTATCAAAATAAATACTCGTATTTGTTCTCTTCCACTTAGCAAGTTTTATGTATGTAATATTTTTTAGCAACCATAAGCTCAAAATCTTTTATTAAGTTTCTGTGCATCAGCACTGCCAAATATATTGACTTCTAAAGGCTACATTGCATTTATCACAATGTGAATATATTAGAAATCAAAAGACAAAGTCGAAAGGTCGCAGTTCAAAAAAGTGTGCACACTGAGAAAATTAATTATGAGCCAAAATAAAAGTGTCTGTCTAATTCTTTCAAAAATAGTAGGAAACTTACGGATCCTTGTGCTGAAACACAGAGCTGTCCTGTTCTTTGAAAGGTGGCAGGTTCTTGGCTGTGCCAGTTAGAGAATTTTACTGGGGTGCCATCTGACCACTCAAAAACAATTGTAGTGTTATTGCTGTATAACCCAATCCATGTTTCAGTTACATTTTCTATAAAAGAATAAATGGGTTCAAATTTCAATAGTGAAGAAATAATGTCTGTTGTTCCTGTAACATCAACACCATTATGCAAAACTATTCACACTATTTTCTTAAGAATTACCTTCTTTCAGGACAAAAAAAAAAAAGTAGCTGTATGAACTTTAGGAAACCTCACTGATGAGATAACATTCTACTGCCCCTGAAGACTAAATTGTTTCAAAAATAGATCAACATACACGGTAATATGCTTTGAAATCCTGCAAAATACAAATCAAGAGCATATGCACTTTTGTGAAGTGCAAGGGGCAGAAAGCCTGACATGGAAGGGACAGGTTTCTTTTTGTGATCTTCCATGGCACACTCAGCTTTAGGTTTCTCAGAATGATACTTGTAAGTTCCAGTGACTGCGCAGTTGTAGCCACCAGGGCTGGCAAACGTAGGAAAGACAAGCCTTGTGCTTGGATGTGATGCTTTACTGGACCGGCTACTACAGCCAGAAAAAGCCAACAGGCTTTCAGGCACAAAAGCCCTTCTCCTGAAGAGAAGCCTGAAGTAGGTCTGACACAGAAGCAGTAGGCTTCAAAGCTGAATGCAAGCTGAGAACACTTACATCCATCCTTACAGCATCTCTGGGAAAAAATGGTATTTGGTACCTACGGAAGATGTTAATAGAGGCGAGGAACACGATACAGCTGTTAATCTCCCAGGAGAGACACAAACAGGACAGTGAAGAAGATGGACAGCAGGAGGGAAGATAATGGGAGATGATGTCCAGTAAATCCAGTGTAATGCACTGTCCTGCAACCACAGCTGATGGGACAGAGTTGATAAAACATGTCCCTGTGCCCCAGCTTAAACTGGGAAAGTTTAAACTCATGGCCAAACTGTATGGCTCTGCCAGCACACTGATGTCAGCTGGAGGCACAAAATACTCACTTTTCTTTGCTGCTGTTATGTCAACAAAAGTCTTGGTGCTGCTGCACCAAAGAGCTTTTGTTCATTAAGTTCCTTGTGTAATTACGCTACCTCTTAGGACAACATGGATTAGCAGAACTCCATTGATACACCCTGCTGCCATCAACGGGGACTCCACCACCATACCAGCAAAAGCAACTCCGCAGTGAGGACAAGGCCAGCTCAAAACCAAAATATACTCTGAAACGTTATTGCTTCCAAGCACTATTCTTGCAAAAGGATGATCACCTGAATATTTTGCAACAGTTTGCAAGGGAACAACTAAGAACAGGTAAGGACAAAAGCTAGCAGGTTTACTGTGGCCTCATTGCGCTTACTTTTTTATGCATTTCTTTTTTTTTTAAGTATGGTTACTGGAGAAGGTGACACAATACATTTTTAAGATTCCTTGAAGGAGCGTGCATCATGCTTTAATCTTTTGTAAATATCACTTGGGTGTCCCATGTAATATAGCACTTAAGTAACTAACAATGATAAAGGGCTGCACAAAAGAGCATCATGAAACACTTCAATGCACACTTTAACTCCCAAAAACTCACCGTTTTCAAGCAAGTTAAGGAGCAGCTCTGCATCCGCCCTGGAGGATATACTAATGAGCCTGCTATTGTCTCTTTGACATGAGATAAGAGCATCATTCCAGCTCTTCTCCTCTTTATGAAGTCTGTAGCAGTTGCGATTGTGCGGGTACCAGCCAGGGTCACAACGAGTGGCATAATATTTCCACGTATCTTTTAATTAAGCAGACAAAGTTGGTGGATATTAGAATCATAGAATCATTCAAGTTGGAAGAGACCCTTGGGATGATTGAGTCCAACCATCAGCCCTATTCTACAAATTCCTCCCCTGTAACAAGTCTCCCAACACCACATCTAAACAACTCTTAAACACATTCAGGAATGGGGACTCCACCACCTCCCTGGGCAGCCTCTTCCAGTGTCTGACCACTCTTTCTGTGAAAAATTCTTTCCTAATGTTTAGCCTAAACCTACCCTGTTGCAGCTTGAAGCCATTCCCTCTCATTCTATCGCTAATTACCTGTGAGAAGAGACCAGCACCAACTTCTCTACAACGCCCTCTCAAGTAGTTGTAGAGAGTGATGAGGTCTCCCCTCAGCCTCCTCTTCCTCAAACTAAACAGTCCCAGCTCCTTTCATTGCTCTTCATAAGTTTTGTTCTCCAGCCCCTTCACCAGCTTCATTGCCATCCTCTGCACTCGCTCGGGCACCTCGACATCTCTCTTGCGTTGAGGTGCCCAGAACTGGACACAATACTCAAGGTGTGGCCTCACCAGTGCTGAGTACAGGGGGACAATCACCTCCCTACTTCTGCTGGTCACACTATTTCTTGTACAAGCCAGGATGCCATTGGCCTTCTTGGCCACCTGAGCACACTGCTGGCTCACGTTCAGCTGCTTGTCAATTAGAACCCCCAGGTCCTTTTCTGCCAGGCACCTCTCCAGCCATACTTCTCCACATCTGTAGCGATGCATGAGGTTGATTAGGTAGAATGGCAAGGTTATGCTATGTTTGTAACACATACAGAGTTATTTTTTTATCTCAAAGTGCTGAAAACAGTCATCGAAGATTACTTAAGGAGACCAAAACAGATACTTAATGTAAACTGAAATTTCTCCCACTTCATTTTATGATTCAACCATTTGAGCTGCTGAACTAGTGCAAACACACTAATGGATCTGATATTCAGCTTAAAACATGTTGTATCTCTCTTATTAAACCAGATAAAGCTTTCTCAGATGCATTACCTCATTTTCTGAAACAAGTAGCAAAACTTTCTTCTATGTTCTCAGGAAGAAGTTGAAGCTATATAGCTTGTTCTTATCAAAACAAAAATTAATATTCTAATAAACTCAATTTTGTGTTTATCTTTCCCACAGAATGAGACTCTGAGACATTCTATGTACTATGTAACCTATAGTCATTAAATATAACAGTTAAGAAAAATACACGTACCACGCTTTTTTTTTTATATCAAAAGTACAGCATGCCATAAAAATAACTGCTAACTTTGAGCTGCATTTACACAACTTTCTTTTTTGTAGGCCACTGGTTAATTCCATTTGAGGATGAACATCTATTTTTAAACTCAAAAGTGTGGCTCTATTGTAATATAAAGAGAATGAGCATTGTGTAAGCCTCCGATCATGCAAAGAACCAATTAAATGCTATATATATAAAAATTATTTGTTTAAGACTCTCAACATGTTTTCCAGGACTGCATTTAAAGAGAAGAAAGTGTGACTACTTCCAGTTAAGGTAAACTATTCAGCTTAAACTAGCAAACTCATACTCCAGCTAAGATTCTCTTCTGCTGACTTTACATTCATGCGGCTTCCTCTTGTTCTCCTTCCACACTCACAAACATGCTACAGTAACATTGAGAGACTTACCCAATGTTTCATGCTCTGTCTCATTTAAATACTTTTTGCATACAAAAGGCAATCCAGAGTCACATAAATAACTTTGCCAGCCGAACTTCAGTTTTGAATTAATCACTGCACAATGATTTTCTCTAAAATGGTTATCAGAAACATCTGCAAACACATTTTTGAGAAGCACAAAATCACAAAAATTCAATTCTTAGTTGTAAAATGGTGTTGTAAGGCTCCCCACATCTTATTGAATGAATGTATAAACACCCCTGCACACCCAAACTTCTAGTGATATTACGGACAGCTGAACATCAACCATGTGTGTGTGGCCATTCCTCCGTGGCTGCTGCTATCAGAGGAGAGGCTGAAATAATCTCTAGTCTTTGTGTTGTATCTGCTGGTGGATAGACCTCAAAATCTAGCAACCCAAGTCATAAAGCTCATGTGAATTTGCTAATGTTAATTACAGCTTGTTAATGTAAACAAATTGAAACTTCTTTCTTTCGTGAAACAAGCTAGAACAACTGGAATCCTAAAAACACCTTTAAAAGTAAATGACAAAAGGGCTAGATCATTAATGCTTTGAACAGATACATCTCAATTGATGCTACGTCCCTAGAAGGGGCTTTTAAACATTTCTACAAAAAAAAAAAAAANAAAAAAAAAAAAGAAAAAAAAGAGGTACACTGGTTCACTTGATCACTTTTCAAATGCAGCTGCAGTTACAACAAGCATATAATGACACCACTACAACATATTCAAGAGGAACATCACGTACTTGCTCTCCAGTTCACAAATGCTAGCGGTGCTCCATCTGACCACTGCCAGCCAGCATCTTTCTCCAGGTGATTCAGGCCCATCCACAGCATCGTGTCTGTGGCATTTAACTGTCCTGAAAGTGAAAAAAATAAACAAAGTAAAACACTTTCCCTAAGTTTTAAAATACCTACAGGTAAATATTTGCTGTCCTGACTTGTTACAACAGGAACAAAACAAAACCTCAGATCAGTCTCCAGAAAGTTCAGGATGTTTTTCCTGAGGGTGTCTGTGTGGGGAAGGAGAAAATTAAGACACCCTGACATAACACACACTACTTTTGCACTCGGGTTACTAAGGCTGTACCTCACCTTCACCCTTGCTTTCTCAAACAGCTCTACTGAGGTGTTTTATGTGGCAGCAATGGGAGAGACATCACACAGCATTAGGCTCCAGAACTTACCCCTTTTTCACGCGCAAAGAGAAAACCTAACTAGAGGTTTCCTACACAGTCCCCAGAGACTTGTCTGTCTACTCACTGCTTAGGTTACTTATGTAGTCCTGCTCTTCAGGGTTGGTGATGCTCAGCAGGTCTCCTCCTTGCAGCTGACAGGTGGCCCGTGCCTCGCGCCAGCTTAGCACAGACCCAAGGTTGAACTGGTAGCAAAGGTGTGTGTCAGGGTTCTTCTTCCAAAAACTGCCACAGCCACTCTCTGCTCAAAAACAGACTTGTCACCAACAGCCCAAGACTACAGGCTAACCAGAAATGTAACAGCTTGAACAATTCAATTAATTAAAGACAGCAGCATCCCAGCAGAAGCAGGATTATGAACCCCCTTTCACGTTCCTTTGTTAAAAAACGTAGGGAAATAGGGCAATAACAGAATAAAATGTTGCTCCATATTTCATATGGTTGATAAAACTACTCAGGAGCTGATCTGCAGCTGGTAGCGATTTAAGCCAAGAGAGCTATGTTTTAATTTATACCAGCTGACCATTTGTTCCTAAAGCTGAATGTTTGAAATATTCAAACTATGATCACCTCACCCAATTCATGTCACTGGATCTCCTTCTATCTTGTACTCAAGAGAATAAACTTGCTATAATTACAAAGTTTAAGTAAGGCTGAAAATACCATCTATTATAATGGCTGCCCAGAAATTCCCATTACAAAGACACATTTACAGCTGTTTTTAAGATGCTTTGGAACAGAGATCTGAAATGCAGCTTGAGCAGGAAAGGCCTTTCCAAACCACTTCTGCTGATAGAAAATGCTATTTTGCTTATGTATGCAAGAAGCTGGAATACTCCCAAAGATTATACACCCAATGTCTTTCCAATAGCAAGTATTTTAAAGCTCTTGATTCTAAGTGCTTCAGGCGCAAGATGTGCTCAAGTAGTGCACAGAAGAAAAGGAATGTGCAAGACATAATGCAGTTAAATGCAGAACGTGACTTTGCAAGAGCATCCTTTACTTTACAGGCTTCAGAGAAGCTGCCTATGTATCGCTGGGACAGAGGAGAGAGAGGTTTAGCTGCAGGGTGAGGTCAACGGCCTGTGCAGAAGAACATCCTTTTGCTCACCCCCTGCAGTTTTGCTTTGGGAATGAGGACTTGGGTCTCCAAAGGCTAAAGAGGATAAATTATGATAAAATTTGCTGAAGTCGTCTTTTGCGTTTTTTAAACAGACATTCCTCTGTAAGTCAAAGGGAAATAATCCAGAGTGCGTCCTAGAATTACTTATAAAGAGCAAAAATACTCTTGGAGGCAGGGGGAGAGAAAAGACGTGCAACATCTTACCAGCATTTGGGCAAAACCCCCATTTTTCATCTTGTTCATAGTGAGTCGTTGTGGCACACCAGTCAAATTCCTTTCCATCTCTGGTACACTCATAATACCACTTGTTGTTATATTTAAATGGAAAAATGCATGGGAAACCAAAAGAATTCCCCAGCAAGGTGTATGTTTCTGGAAAAAGTAGAATGCAGAGGTTAAAAGAATGTAGACCACAGACATTTCTTCCCCCTCATATTTCATTATTCCCATTTTTAGCAGCAATAACAAATATAAAATCTGTAAAGTTATTTTCTATTTTTAATTTATAATTGATAACAGCATTACAAGTATGAGCAGCGTGGCTTTAATGAACATATTTGGAAATAACATTTTATGCAATTTGTCACCATGAAACAAGGCACATTCTCATAACTTACTACAATTTAAAAAAAATTCACCAAAACCTGAACAATTAACATATAAAATCTGCAATTACATTTCAGAACTACATAAAACAACAGTTATCAGAATCAGTACATACTCTGATGCAAACTCGACTTATTTTTTATTCGTTAGTCTATGACAGATGAGCAATTTAGCATTATTTCCCCTGCTCCTTCCACTCTTTATGAAGTGGATTTCTAATGTTTTTTCCATTCTCTTTGTTATTCTATGGGAAAGGAAATGCGAAAGACAAAGGAATATTAAATAAACTTTTAAAAATAAGGTTTTATTCCATGGGGAATAGCAATCTAGCTAAAGAACTGATGTTACATACATCTGTTGTCACAATTAATTAATGCCTTATAAATTATTTAAAATATTTTCTCCTGTTGTCCTTGGAGCACCAAAATATTGAGATAACCCAGTGCAACTGAAAGCTGTAAAAGCTTCACCTCAGTGACTGTCTCCTCAGAGCTTCTACAAAAGATCAAAGAACAACAATCACACTTAGAATGAAATTGTTTGTCAAAGATCCCGTGTTGATAGCCTAAAGATCAAAGTCCTCCAACTACAGAATCAGTACATAGTGCCAGGTTCCTAGAGGTTTCCAGAGTTAATGGCTGGCTGCGCACTTATAAAAAAGCAGTTTACACATTGTAAATCCCCTTCAAAGCCTTCTGATGTGGCTTAGTTGATGGGTCATCATGTTTTGGGGTTTGTGGTTTGTTTTTTGTTGTTGTTGTTTTGTTTTTTGGTTTTTTTTTTTTTTTTTTTTTATCAGATTTAGGTTGGACTAAATGATCTGAAAGGTCCCTTCCAACCTAGACAATTCTACAATATGAACAGATGACACATAGAACATGGGTTGAAAAAAAAAATTAATCAGGGTTGCTTCTCTTGTCTGCCTGCTACCATGCTGCTAGCAATGGAGGTGCAAGGGATTATCTCAGTCCTGGCAAGGAACCAAATCAGGCAGCTATAAACCTCTCACCAGAGTCACATACAATTTTTTCTTTGAAGGCAGAGACACCCTCCCCTAGCCTGGTGAACTAATGACAGGCTGCCTTGCATTTGCATATACATAAACTAAGGTAGAAGATAAAAATAGAAATTGGAGATGGAGGAGATTTTACCAATGCAGTTAATTACTTTGGTCCTGAAACTAAGCTACAAGCCTCTGCCTAATGCTGATCCTCTTCTCCCAGATGTTGCAGGAGTAGGGCTAAATCAGGTCTACTTTTATCTCGCTATGTGTACACAGCAAATGCGTAAGACTTTTTGTGGGTTTAGATATTTTCTGACTGGTTTTAAAAAAAAAAGAGCTTGGGTGCTATAGTGCTTTCCTAAGTTATGACAGCTGCCAAAGGAACGACTTTGGAGTTAGCAGAGGCCAAGCCCAGCTACAGCTACAGAGGAAACCACTGAGACCAGATCTGCAGCCCAAAGACCCAGTTCAAATGGGGAGAAACAACAGCTCCAGCCTGAGACATGCTGTGCAGACATTAGGTCTTTCCTTCTACAGAAATGCCGACGAAGGGGTCAAGGTACAGTCTGTTGCTGTTTGTAGTCAATGGGTTTATCTTAGTCCTTATACCTGGAAAACGGGATCTTGACACACATTGCTACACCTTTGCTAGCCTTACAGAAGGATTAATCAAAAACCTGATCTCTGCTCCAAAGTTTGGCACATTCACAGTCCAGGTGCTGAACATTGCAAACACTGGGCTGACACACGCTGTGATCACAGACTGATTTTTCAGTGACAGGAATGCCAAATCCTTCGTTACTTCTCTTCGGGTTTATCTGATAATGAAAGCTGCAGGACAGGCCACAGCAAATCCTTGGTTCCCCTTTTTACTTTATAGAGGATTTGAAATTAGAATTTCCTGCTTTGCAAGGATACTGGGAGAAGTTGGGTCCGTGTAACAGATAAGGGAAAAAATCAATTTTGTGGTATGCTCACCACAACCATTGCATATTAAAAACTGCAAACTTTGGGTCCCAAACCACAATAAAGGATGGAAGGGATCCTAAGCACCTGACCTTGCTGCAAAAGAACTTTTGAAAAAATTTCCCACCTACATTTCTGTGACAAAATTTTATTTTTACCTTGAAATGGTTGTTCGCAAAGATCTTCATCAAAGGACATGTACTGTTTCCAACGAGAAGTAGATGTTTTTTTGGCCACAACACGTTTGCTGTTTTCAACAGCTAATTTGTACTCTGATACACCAACTAACGCTCTTCCATCACAATTCCACCATAGTGAGTATTGAGTTGAATCACATTCGAGCATACTTAATGGCTGTTCTGGTCTACTGATGTTCAGTCCTAGACAGGTACTTTTGCCTATGTTGAAAAGACGGCGATTGGATACCCATTTCCATAACATGCTTTCTGAGAGCTGACTGCAATCTTCTAGAACAAGGCCAACTGTGTCCACTTTAATGCACAAATTGGAGTCTTCACTTTGGATAATAAATATCCCTTTATCTGTAGAGAAACAAAATTTAAAAAAAAAAAAAAAACTTCAGTCTACAGAATACTGCAACAGTATCAAAAGACAAATGTTTCAGTTGAAGTTATTTAGGAAGGAAACTGAAAATATCCATCAGAATAACTGGCACTTCACAAAATAAGAGTACTGATCTAAATTTACTGCTAGCTGAGTTTTTAACACGTGGACCATTTGCAAGATCACAAAAATAAGGCTAGGTAATATTTCTCAAGTTAGATAGCAAAAAAACATGGGGTAACCAAAACCATTAGTAACGTTCAAAGGAAAAAAAATAAACCACCAGTCACCAAGAAATACCCAGTAACGGAGCATAGGTTTAAGTGTTACAAAAAGTCATAATGTATATTGTAAAATAATTTAGGGGGGGAGAAGGGGGAGGGAAGGTACTGGAGAGTGTAATTCAAGTAAAAGCTAAAAGCTTAAGGCTGTCTGCCATATTCATTCTTCACTCTCTGCAACTACCAAAGCAGAAAGCAAGTATTTTGCATTGTAAATAGGATAAAGAAAGGATAGGATTTATCTATACCGTGAGAGCCGGTGGCCAAGGGTTAAAGTATGCCTTTCTTAAGTGGATACATATTGTTCAAGCACCCTGGACCACAGCAGATGTGGTGGGGTTAGCCTGGCACCCCTGCTTTCTTGGAATTGTGTAGAAATTTGCTGAACTACGTGACATCACAGTGTAAGTATTTGAAAAAAAGTCAGCTGTTTAATGTCTTGGGAACAAATGTTCAACTGAACATACAGACTGAAAAAAAAAATGAGGGCAGCTGAAGAACTGAAAATCAGCAAAACAAACTTATAACAGCTCAGCTACTTCATTCACTCTGAAATCCAACGGTAATTAACCTACTGAGTTCCTGCCATGTTACAGGTGAGATATCTATTTTATGCTTTGGGAGATTGTACACTGAAAACCTTTTGTTTCGCCTTGAAGTTTTACATTGGTGATTTCTGCCACGTGTGCTTTCTACTTGTTGTAATTAACTACATTTAACATCTCAAAGCAGTAACTACAATTCAAAAAAAAAAAAAAAAGAAAACCTCTCAAACTGATGACACAGCCCACATCTAACATATGAGATGCAGAGGTCCACCCAGATGCTGTGTCTGGGTTTTGTACACAGAGTTTAGGTGTAGCTCCAGAAAATAAAGTCTTTCCAAGCAGCAGTGGACAGTGCTGTGTAACAGACAGAAGGGAGATCAGCTCACCAACACAACACCCACGCAACAGGCAGAACAGAGAGGAGACAGATTATAGAGAGGCTTTTGGTTAGAGATTCTGCACAGAGCATATCAAGTAGTCAGACTTACAGAGAGGACAGAATCACACTGCAGACTATACCACTGATAACAGGGCCTGTTTCCCATGTGGCTATAGGCATTGGTAGCTTGTGATGCTGTAGGAGCGGGGGCAGCAGGTGAAAATCAGCTTGTCATATGTTTGCATCTGCCAAGCACCTAGCCCAGAGGATTGTTAACCAGTTGGGGCAGAGTTCCTTTAATCCATCATATTTCTACAGCTCCCAGGTATCTGAGCTCGCTGAAAAGGCACCAGATGACACTTTGTGACAGATACGCAGCTTTACCCTTTGCTTCTGAGTTTTCTGTGAAGTTGTGCAGTTTGTGCTGTTTTCATCCTTCTTATCCAACCCAATCCTCCATGGACGACACAGGCATCTCTATCTATGTGGCCAGAAAGGGTTCTGCCCCTCATGCTAGGGTATGTCTTTCCCACAGTAGTCTTATCTTGGTTGACCAAGAAAATAAACTGTTAACTTGCTAGATAAGTGGAAGCTGGGATGTTGTTAGCACCAGTAAACACTGACTAATGAGGTTAATTCACCATGATACTGGGATTCACACTTAAATAAACCTCTTATGCAAACTCCCAATCTACCTACACCTTGACAGCACCCAGCAGCTCCTGGGGGTGGGGAGAGAAACACCACAACCCAAAGATGAAGGATTCTCAACTTTTGAATGCCTTTATTTGCAAAGCTCTTAAGAGTTGCAATGACTGCTGAGAAAAGATAAGGGTCTTACAGAGTGTACACAAATAACCCAGCTGGAGGATCTCAATGAATAATAGCACGCTTCCCTTTTTCGTTCTGCAGCCAAGAATGGCCAGACCATAATTCTTGAGCCACACAGCCCCCTTCTGAATGTGGTTTCCATTCCCCAACTGCAAAATCCAATTGGCAAGAGAGCAGTGCTGGCCTGAGGACTACTAGGCTCAAGGTAGAAGAAAGACACAAGAGGTGACATGCTCAGCAACAACTCCACAGGCCCCAGCCCAGCCCAGGCCTTTCAAGTGGGGCAGAGACAACTGGAGCAACACCAAGCCTTGGGAAGGCCTCCAAGGCTCCCCTCCTTCCAGCATATGAAGATACACCACCCATTTTGCAGGTGCTCTCACAGGCGGGTTTTGTTACAAAGCTCCCGGGATCAGAGAGGATTCTGTGCCCAAAATCCTGCAGGAGATCTCTCAAGGAGAAAAGGAGATAGTCTATGCATTTGGAACCGGCAGGTTGGAGGGAGGCCTTTGGAAACACCACCCACTTCTCCTTCATCCAGTCCCCTCCATACAAGGACAAGAAGATGAGAAATAAAGTGAGGTCTCAAGCAGAGCTGATATGAAGCCACAGATGAAGAGCTAACAGTGACCAGTACCTCCAAGTTCCTGTTTACTACGGCTCAACACAGCTAATAGGAATAAATGGCTGTAACAAAACTAAGAGAACAAGCTATCTTCACTTCCTTCCTCCTCACCTCCCACTTCCTTCCCTCCCCCCCCTCCCAAAAGCAGTGAGAGTTGCTTATGTGGTAACAGGGAAAACAAATTTATTGGAAATAAAAACATAATCTATATTCCCTCCAGATGCAAGGAAAGCAACGGTCAACGGAATAATAAGCAGGGAGGACAAAAAGGGCACAAGAAGGCACAGGCCAGCGGGGCAAGTTCGTAGGGGTTCACGCTTTCAAAGCCTCTCACCCCTGCACGGGGTTAGCCCTTCACCCTGTCCAAACCCTCCCGGCCGGGGTCGGCCCCACCAGGCGACTCGCCCCCGCCTCGGCACGTCCCGGCAGCGCTCAGAGCCGCCGGGCTTCCCCCACCGCTGCTACCCCTGCACTCGGGAGGGGGGAAACGGGGCTAGGAGGCGAACGGCTCAGCCCGGCGCGGAGCCGGGACGCCGCCGCTGCCCCCCAACCGGCCGCGGGGACCCCCGGGGTGCGCGCCCCGCGTTCCCCCACCTCGTCCCCGTCCCTCCCCGGGCCGCCCCCCCGGGAGGCGTCACTCACTCCGAAGGGAGGGCACCTCGTCCCGGCGGGGGGGACCCCCCCGCGCCCCGCCGAGCAGCAGGCAGCACGCCAGAAGCCGCACGCCCAGCATCGCCGCGGCAATGCGCCCACCCGCTCCGCGCCGGGGGGATCGGGCCCCGTCGAGCCCGGCCCCGGGGAGGGCAGAGGAGCGATCCCACCCCGCAGGCGCCCGGGAGGAGGAGGAGGAGCGGCCCGGCCTGGTGCGGGAGGGGCGCAGGGGAGGTCGCGGTAGTCACGCTGGAGCCGCCCGCCCAGAAAGTGAGGGGACGCTGTCGGAGTCCGCTGGGCTAGGTCGTCTGTCCCGATGAGGGGTTGGGGATTCAAGCGGACGAAAAGTTCTGTATTAATGTTATTTTCCCCCTGAAAACACGTAGTTTCTCGTGCCTCCACTCCAGGTGCTTCTAAAAAAGATTACACAAAGGGACTGGAAGTGGGAGACCATGGGTAACGTAGCCCATGCTCACAGGTTTCCTGCTCTGTCCCTGTGTATCCCCGCTTTAACAGAC
Source organism: Nycticryphes semicollaris (assembly GCA_013400055.1). NCBI lineage: Eukaryota > Metazoa > Chordata > Aves > Charadriiformes > Rostratulidae > Nycticryphes > Nycticryphes semicollaris. The sequence continues at coordinate 136,172 of VXBJ01005165.1, forward strand.
CCCGCTCATATACTTTTGATTTTGTTTATCTAGGACAGCTTGTCTGATTGTCGTGGTTTGGGCTGGTTTGGCCACTGAATGAATGACCAGGACACAACTCGAAGTCATTTTGTATTTTGACACAGGGAAAAATAGTTGCCATCTTCCGTTTTGTTCATCTGTCTCTTCATTCAAATATTTGCGGGAGTTGCCCCACTTGGGTTGAGTTTTAGTTTTACGGAAGCTATGAATAGTGGAGGGAATGTCAAAAGCAGAACTTCTGAGTTAAAGATAGAGAAGTTTTACTGGAAATCAGCAGGACAGTTAGCTTTTAAGCTGCAGAAATACATTTCTTCATTGTTCTTTACGCATAGCAGACAATGTATGCATAATTGTATACATAAATGTATAAAAATAAATGTATGGTGTTGGAGCATAACTGAACTGAGCCTCTCTTCCCCCATCTCCACCTCAACCATGATACAAGGATGGAAGTAGAGCCTCTGGGGAGCTTCTTACTGTGGAGTTTGGTAGAAAAAGGAATTGAGAAGTGAGTGAAATCAAACACTTAGAAAGGAGTTAACTGGAAGGGTAACAGATCATAAAAATGTCTGGCAGAGAGCAAACAGCAGGAAACATTGCTGAACAAGCTGTTCTAGAATTGTCACGGAATTGTTAGGAGTTGGAAGGGACCTCTAGAGATCATCTAGTCCAACTCCTCTGCTAAATGGACCTGAATTTGCAAGACAGAAGGGTTGTAACTCTCAAGGAGCTCTAATGTACCTCCCAGGAAAGCTGCAGCTTTCAGAGAATTTCAGATTCCGAGAGAGAGGCTTGTTAATGAGCCATTTGTCCATTAGCAATTTACTATTCCAAATAGTTTTCCTTGCTGCTTTTTTTTTTTTCTTTTTTTTTTTTTTTTCTTTGTTATTCAGGTCTTCCTCTTTGACTAAACATATTTTTTAGTGTCTGGAATCCATTCGGTTCGTACTAAACAGGTACATCTTCTCTACTGCAGCTGCAGTTATCCAGGCCTGGGTATTTATAGCTAAGCTATAACTACTTAATAATAAGACATCTTTGCAGGCATGATAGCTTGTAAACAAGGTTGGCAAAACTTTCTGAAGTAAACTTGATGACATAGTTTATATTGCCTTGCACATTATATAGTATCATTTCCCTTGTTACACTTTTATTTATTTATGTAGATATTTATTTATGTATTTGAAGCTTTACCTGTCTTCCTTCAAGGCACTTGCTGTAGAGTTTGGGCTCCTTTATTTCATTTTCTGTCTAGCATCCACTTTTTGCAAATATTTTGTCTTCATTTCTCTGTCAAGGATCTGTTCTTTTTCTTTTTGTATATAGTCGGACCCATATAAATATATATATACATAGCTATACAGATATCTGTGTCTCTATATGCACTTGTCTGAACTGATCTGCCTTTGCTATTTAGGTTCTCTACATATATGTTCAATACGTTCCCTTATCTTTGCTTAAACATTAGCTCAGCCTTTAGCCTTCTGTAAGAGGACTACATACAGATATGAATCCAATGTCTCCTCGTGGCCACCTTCCACAGATACAAGCCCTCATCAAAGTCACACTAATTCTGTTTTCTTACAAACCCATTGCTTTTCCAAGGCACACACAGAGATCTGGTGTGTCATGTGCTCAGCATCTTCTCACGCAGTAATTTCTCTTCATAATCTGAAGTCTGAGGGTAGGTCTCATATTTTTTTTCCCTACCAGCCAGAATGGGAATACCAAACCAGAGAATAACTAGGAAGAAAATTGAGGACCAAAATCACTTGCATTAGCCATGCCCAGCAAGGAAATATTCCATCTTTTTCAGCGGTGCTGTCTTAGGTCCAGTTTAGCTTCAAACAATGATGGTTCCCAGGCATCTCAGACACATCCCAAGTTTGTATTCATAGAATTGTAGAATTGCCTAGGTTGGAAGGGACCTTTCAGATCATCCAGTTCAACCATCATCTTAACACTGACCAAAACTATCACTAAACCGTATCGCTAAGCACCATGTCTGCCCATCTTTTAAATATCTCTGGACATGGTGACTCCACCACTTCCCTGAGCAGCCTGTTCCATTTCAGTGTAAAAATTTTCTCCCAATATCCATCTAAACCGTCCCTGGCCCAACTGTAAGCCATTTCCTCTTGTCCTCTCACCTGTTACTTTGGAGAAGAGACCGACCCCCGTCTAGAAGTGCATCTTCCCCATCACTAAAAAGTTTTTCTGTTTGCCCCAAACACAGAACTACTCTCATATATCAGTTCTGCCACTCCAGTTACACCTGGCTACAGGCACTACAGGCATTGCTTCCTTCTCCCCTACCTCCTCTGACATGTCCCAGCCATGCACAGTGACATTCCTTTTCCTTTTGGCAGCTCTGTCTGTGTGTTCCCATTACACCCCCAGTGCTCCCAAGCAACTGCTGCAGCTGCCAGGCTCTGCAGCTTCTGTCCCCTCAGCCCACACTGGATAGGCAACCGTACAGAACCGTACAGCTAACACTGGCCAGTTTCAGGTTAACTGGAAACCCTAGTTGCAAACCACCAGATTAATGTTCACTGGTCAGAATGTGTTTTTCTAAATGTGATTCGAAGTTATATTCATTAGCTGTTAACACCTAGAGGCTGTAAATGTCTTTTTTCCAACATGAAAAATCCCCTTGTAGTGCTCTGGGTGACACCAAGAGCACATTAATAGAGCCTTATGCTTGTAAAACTTTGCTAGATAGCTGCTATTCCTGCATGGACATGAAGTGGAGAGAGTAACTGCCTTTGTGGCTGTTACTGTGCCACAGGAGCCACTTCTTGAGGAATCCTCACCATTCTAAGCCATCCATCCCTCCTGTCCCAGTAAATGCTCACATGACACAAATCCAGAATGTTTCAGTATAACATAGATACTTTAATATTGGGTAGAAATTTTAGTGCTACTATAAATCTAGTATGTCAGGCTAACTGGTGATTGGCAGTTGTATCAAATTCAGTAGCACGCAGACATTTATTTAATCCCTCTGATGTAGCATTAAAGGATAAAAATCAAACACTGCAATACTTGCAATAAAACAAAACTGGGTAATGGGGCCAGAACTGCCTCCATTCCATCCTTATTAGTTTCTCAAAGCCTGTCTTCACCTTATCCTTTCCCTTTGAGATCCTCGGTACAGCCATACCTGGTATATATCCTTCCATGTAACAGTCTTTTTTTTTTTGCTGTTCTTGTTTTCTCACAAGGGCTCCCTTTCCACACTTATCCAAGACAGCACTGCATATATCTGCCCACTTTACCTGTATTTTTCCCATATTCATGGCTTTTAAGCCAATTCTCACTTTACTAATACATGCACACATGTACACTAATACAATGTGTTTCACATAAATTTAACTACCTGCAGCTAGAACAAAAACACACGCACACTTATAAAGTATACACTCTGCAGTTCCAAATGCCTCTTAGCAGAGGGGTTTCTCAGAAGGACAGTGGTAAAATAGAGGGTGGAAAGACGCCTTTGCAGCTTTGCAACCGTGCTGTCAGCATCTCTGCAGGGAACACCAAGAAAGCAGGGAAGTGGCTGTGGCTCCCTCTTACTCTTTGAGCGTCCTCCCTCGCACTCCTTGAGGGGAGGGACACTGCCAGGTTGTGCAGGGAAGAGTCTTGGATTTTCCCTCAGTTGCCTTTTACCGAAGTTCTGAGAAAAGCCAGTCTTAGGTCAGGACTTTGGATCGGTTGAGCAAAATTCAATCTCACTGGCACAAGAGAAAGGGGAATTACAGGCAAAGAGCAGATATTTAATAGAGCCATATTTTTTGCCTGACATGTTCATGCAGCTTTTAGTAACTTCTGCTCCCAGCTGCTCTGCGACTGCATTTGTTGGCCTGGACAGCCCATATCTACAGATATTTTGCAGAGCATTCCTGTTCCTGTTAACAAGCACAGGTTTGCAGAGCTCAGAGCCGTAATGTACAGCTGATGCACTGGTTAAAACATTTCAGGACTGTCCTGTACCTGCCCTCAGTGTTTTAACTTAAATCTTCAACTCTGGCAAAGACGCTAATGTGTTGCTTACATTTTAGGCATCTGTGTGCCTATAATGACTTGAAGGCTTTGTATACGCCCACCTATGTCTATAAGGTAACTGAGACATGTAAGTACTTTACTAACCTGTGGTCATCATGCTTAAAACATACATGGCTGCCATCAAGGGAGACCTCCACTGTTAGCACTATTATAGTGAAATCAATAGTAGAATAAGACAGACATTTTTTGCAAAGATTTGCTGCAAAAGAGCAGTTAGTGTGTTCCCAAGAGAAGCTATTAATATTAGACTGCAGACTTGTTTAGTAAACAAACCCATGACTCATTGTACTCCATATCAGAAATTACACACACTGTGATCAACAAATGCTATACTTTTTAAACAAACCAAGAAAGCCAGCATTTAATTGCTTAGCAGACGTTTTAGAGTAAATATAAATCCCATAAAACTTTCACAACTTTTGTTTCATGGCTTAAACACACCTGGGAGACTGATAGATTTCGCTGTGTTTCTTAATTATATGCGAACAAGTTTGTGGACATAACTGTTCCTGATTTGTTTCACAAGACATGTCTTCTACCCCATGCTAATCAATTCCTTAAGCACAATCCCTCTTTATCCAATTTGATTAAAAATAAATAATAAACCTGTTATTTTAATAATAATAATAATATTTATTTCTAATAAGTAAATAATAAAAATAAACTGTAGTGTAAATAGCATAAGGAAGGGAGAGATTTCAGTGAACTTCAGTTTTTGGTTCTCTTTGCTTTTGCATGCCAACTGGCAGGAGAGGGAGACTGAGCTGGCTGAAAGAAACAAAGTTCTCATCTACCAAGGTCTTTTTAAAAGCCACAGCCTTTGTATTTATATCCACTACCTGTCATTATGATGCCCTTCTTGGTATCTGTCAATATTAGCTGGTATGTTTGTCAGTGGAAACAGAATAAAAGCTTCCATTCCTAAAAACAAACAAATGTATAGACTTTTAGGGGTTGATTGCATTCTAAATGACATGCAATGAGTGTACGTTATGCAATTGTATCAGTTGCAGCTTACACAGTCTACTGTGAAATGCAAAAGAACACAATCTTATTGTGCGCCTGGAGAACACAACAGACCTAAAATAGAGTCCTGTCAAGGGTGCAGAGGAATGTTCTCTTCTTCAGAGCAGGAAATTAGCAGACATCAAAACACATGACATTAGAGGAAAACACAGACATCAAAACACATTTTTATTAGAGGAAAAAAAATAAAGGAGAGGTAAATTGCAGATTAAACAGAAAATAAGCACTTTGCCATGTAGTTACAAAAAGATATTACTGCTCTTACACTTACAAAATGAATGGATCTTTAGCTTTAAGCAAGTTGTGCGATTTAGGGTTCACTATATAAAAGAATGCCACATGTAATAAATCAACCTTCCAGAAATGGATTGCTTACAGCATTCATACATTAACTCGTTTCCTTGAGAAGTGAAAGGAGTTACTTCTATTTGTGAAGAAAATAGAAAGAAATAGAAGGAAATAGAAGAAAAATAGAAGAAATAGAAGAATAGAAAATAAGATAGAAGAGATATAGAAGAAAAGCCAGACTAGTTAAATTTCATGCTCTGTCTTAAAAAGAGGGGAGAGGAGTTATAAAATAAGCTCTAGGGTATTCCAAAGCATCATAAATTTGCCAAGATTAATCAGACACATGTTGAAATAGAAAATGAAGACCAATCACAGTATATGTAAAAATGCATTCAATTTTACAATCTTTATTCAAAGTTAAGTAATTCCTTTTCTACAGAAACAAGTTGTGACAAACAGACAAAGCTAAAAATTATCTTTCTTTACTCTTGGATTGCGTGTGATAAGTTTTGTGGGGCAATAATTCCCTTATGCAAAACAAACTTGGACACGTGTATTACGGTAGACAACACATGGAAAGTATTGCACTTGATATCCGAGCCTTGGTTCCTAGACCCATTACCCACTAATATATATTACAAAATAAAGTTGGATGCAGTCTGAACATATACAATACAGGTTAACATGGAACTTATATAAATCAAATGAAAATTTATCCATTTAACATATATTACTAAAATTACCATTCCACAGGGTGTAAAAGATACACAAATACCATAAATTTCCCAATGATTATCCGTTTATTTAGTTTAACTCTTCAGTGAATAGAAGCATTACTATTAGAAATGTTTTGGCCACTGTCAAGGTCCAGCCTCAGGTCAAAACAATATTCATGAAATCAGCAGAAAGACATTTTCATCCCACTCACCACACAAAACCCCACTCATAATTTGATAGAGGGGAAAAAAAAAAAAAAAGATAAAAAATGAACTTTGGTATAAATGTTACAAGATAAAAATGGTATAGCTAATAAAAAAGATTAATGCTACTCTTCTTCCTAGGTTGAATGCCAGGTAAGGCTTTGGAAATTCTTGAAATCTAGGGTTTTAGTCAAAATTTACAATCTAAATTAATGCTGTTAAAAGAATAGCTCCTATGAATGAGCCTAGTTCTTGGATAGCCCTCAATAATAGAGACCTTCCTCACCAAGGCCTTCTCTTTTCTCTCTTCTGATGAATTTTTAGTTGTTTGAATAATTTCCATCCTGACGATTTTGAAGGCACACAGAACATTTATAGAACAGTCTATCTCAGAAAGGAAATTGAAAAAACCATACTGCCTGATTTCTGTATATCTTTGACAATTAAGAGGATTAATTGGACTGTAAACATTGTCTACATAGCAAATTGGGTCTTTGCTGATGATCAGAAGATGCAAGCAATAGGGAGAGAGTGAGTAGCTTTGTGAAATGAAATCTCCTGTAAGAACAGGGAATGTAGACCACCAAGTGTTTGATATGAAATACGAACACCACTTTGTTAATAACATTTGAATACTGAAACATATTTCAATATTGAAATGGGTGACCTAGAGAAGAACCCTAATACTGAGCAGCAGAATCAGCCTTCTCAGAAGCAGAACTTAAAAGGTAAATAAACAGTATATATTTTTATTACTTTAAAGTAATAAAAGTATTTTCATGTCTTTCAGAGAAAGTATGTCATTTGATGACTTGTACATGAAAAACAAGGGAGTAACAGATAATTTACATGGGCTAAATCCAGATTTCCCTAGTCCCTTAGGCAATCCTGACTCAAGTGGAATCTGAGACAATCCAGGGGCCAGCTATGCCTCCTTCAAGTTTATCCATGTGCCAGGAAAACAGGATTTGGTACCACGTGTAACTTGCACTGACCTCTGTGGGGGTCTAGTGATTGGAAGGGCTGCAGATGCAAGCCTTTGCACACAGTTTCCACTATGAGATATGCAGGAATACTGAAAAGTACTGTTACTAATCTGTTCCAGTTTAATGTCAGCCATCATTTCCTTCACACTGCAATCATTCTGAATTTAATACATAATAATTTAATTTTAATCACCTTCCTTTAAAAAGCATCTGATAGTGTTTATTTGTCTTTGCACAGAAATACATACTATAGATTCTAATCCACTAATAGACAGCATTAAAGAGTTTGTTTAAACAAAGCAATCTTTGTAAACCAAAACTAATAGTTTCACTGAAACTAGATCCTTGTCTGTAGCCATTAACTCCAGTAGGCTTTGGATCAGGCCCTAAAACAGGCATGGGTCAGAGATAGCTAATGTATCAGTCTCGCATCCAGGAGTTGTAGGGGATATGGAGACTGAAGTTGCACAGATTTTGTAAGTGTTTATTACAAAACAGATATGAAATTTTTAGATCAAGTATATGATTTACCACAGGGAACATACATAATTGTGTGTCTGTGACTATGTCAATGTACCTTTAATTTCTAAGTCATCTTTTGTAAGTATATTCATATGTACTTTTTTACCATCTGTTCCAGAGTAATAAAAAATGCAGAGGAAAAGTGATATTACAAAGTAAAGTAGATTATTGTTAGCTTAAAATAGCCTGATGTAATTTTTTATGGCAGCACAGTAGCTGATTTTATTGGGGCTGTTTTTTTTTTCCTGGTGCCGTCCACGATAACAGCATTTAAATTTAAGAATTTATGTCAAGTCATCAGTAATTAGCTAAAATAGAGTTTTTAAAATCCTCATTAGTGTCATGGAGATTAATACAAAATGGAATCCATAGATCTATTTGTTGCTTAGTTTGGAAAAATAAAAAGGTCCAGAATTGCTGAATGCATTATTTTACACATGAATAAATGGTTTGGTTGCTGGGCATTGAAAGAACCTCACAATTTTGGATATATCATCAAAAGAGTACTTTCTTTGTGTGTGATACTGTCTTTGTGTGTGAACTTTTCCTGCATGTTAAGGGCTCCTGCAACAGTTCATGTCGTGGTCCAGTGTGCGAGGTATATTTTGAGTGCCTAAACAGGATGCAAATGGTGAAACAGAATACTGATAATTCTCTGGTTTAAAGTTTCTCTACTGGAGTCTGTAATTCACAAATATTCCTCTTTTGTTCTGGATCCTCTATACTAGAAATTAAAGGGAAGCGGAAAGAAAAAGTAAAAAGAAAAAGATAGTCTATGCCTGGAACAGAAAACAACTCTGCAAGTGAGTAAAGGATTGATGTAACTTTCCCTGAGATAACCCCAGGGACTGGGATCTTAAAGAACATCAAACAGGAACAAGGACAAGGAAAGAGGGAAACAGGACAAGAAAGAAGAGCTTGAGAGAAATTTCTGTGTACCTCAGATACACAGAAGACAGGCAATAACACTACTTGTTTCTGATGAAAAAGTGTTCAGTCACACAGATGAGATGAGGAACCTCTAACCTCAGTAGCTTAAGCAACATTTATGAAGAAGTTATCTTTTTTAATTTAAATCAGCCCACCAAATAAAATGGTACAAATACAATCCTAAACACAAATATAGAGGACTGTGTGTATGAATAAGGTAGTATACAGCTCATTGTATATACACCTAATTCCATAAGAATAGGCTTGCATATGATAATTTTTAATCCTCAGTACTGATGAGAAAATTAAAAATATTTGTGATGCTATTTCTTTAAGATGGGGGATTCAATATTAAAGCCGAGGTTTTTTAATAATTCTAGGAACCTTTACCACTATCTATAGTTTCCCCAACACAAGATACATTTTCTCTAACAGATGATTATACCACTGCAACGCGCAAACAAATGTCACAATCAGCTAAAAAAACCAGTGTTCTTTCATTTCCTGCCAGTAAAACTAAGTCTGTAGTGTCAGAGATGCTAATAGAAACCTGCAGCCATGGGCCCTTTTTATTTTCCCTGGTTGTTGTAAGTTACATTTTTAAAAGTGGTTGTTGAGCCTCTGTACAGTGGATTCGTTTCCTAAAAAACAAAAACGGAAGAAATGGAGTCAGCAATGTTTAACTCATCTGGCTGTTGCTCCAGCTGCAAGCAAGTGTAGCCGCACACCGTGGCCTTGAGCACACCCTTCCACAAAGGGATCATTTTGATCCATCATTCCTGACCCAGAGTTATGATGCAGGTCATACATGCACCAGCTAGTACCACTCTGCTTCCCAGTGCACAGGAGAAGATTATTTGTGCTCTGCTTTGTGAGAACTTTGGGTCAGACCTCTGCCTGGCCCAGCAATTTATTCCCAAAAGCAGGCGATGAAGGCTGTCCGTGAAAAAGCTGACACAATACACCTCTCGCAAACCTCCAGGGTCAGAGAGGATGTCCTCCTCCTATGGGTTTGTCTATAAGCATTTTGAATCCATACAAACATTTATCATAAAGTATCTTTGAAAAGAAATCCTATGCCTTAACCCAGTGTTGTGCAATGATGGTTTTTAGCTTCTTTGGAGGCTGCTGTCTCACTGTACTTGTATGGGAAAAGTCAGTGAATAAATGTCCTGTCTTCAGGTTCCCTCGTCATATTTTTAAAGTCCAATAACACACTTTCCTCCCACTATTTCTTTTTTTTTTTTTCTTTTTTCTTTTTCTTGGTCGATTTGTTGTACAGAGGTAACTTCGTACCTTTGATATTTTTAGAATACCCTGCAGCAGTTCACTTATATTCCAAGCCACTGAAATGGAGACCGGTCTATATGAGGCAGCACAAACCAGTCTAGGGTCAGGACTTTCAGCTTCCCTTTACATCTGCTCCCCAGATGAGAGTAATGTACATCATCAAACAGTACTTTATCAAGTATGTCTGATATAATTTGTGCATCACATGTTGTGGTTGGACCACTCTAAAAAAAAGTGGTAAGGTGTGACTTGTCATGCTCCTGTTGCTTGAGCCCCACAGGCTACTATGCCGTGGGAGAAGGGCAGGTCTCACCTGCACTTTTTATCCTGGCCTCTTGTAATTCCCTTCCTACCATTCCCTCATGCAACAGAAAAGAACGTTAAAATGCTTCTATGAAGCTTATCCTTCCCTCTTACCATATGGAGCTTCCCCCAAAGGATTGAGAAAACATTCTCAAATGGCCTTGCCTGCAAGTAACTGATTTTTCCCCACCTCAAAAGTTGAAAGGCCAGCAGTGTCCACACTTGGAGAAATGTTGCAATCAAAGGGCTTCATACAAGAATAATACTGGGTTGAATGGTAGCCTGTCTTCCTGACACCCATCAGAAACGCTTACTCAACATGCTTTTTTTCAAAGAGCCTCAGAATTCTTAAAACTTTTGCAGAAGAGCAAAAATGTCAAGGGCAGAAAGGAAAGAAGAAAAGGGAACATGTGGTATAAGCCTGCGTTAGATGTATGCAAGCTATAGATAGAAGGCCTGAATTTCTCTGTCCTTTCACCTACATTTTTGACGGCTTACATTCATTGCTCCTCCGTGTAAGTGGGCTCTCATCATCACAGAGGCCATCAATAGCCTCCTTTTCCTGATAATCACCTAGGCAGCGAACAACTTTGCTAAGATTAATCAAAAGTGAGGTACTAATTAAAACACAGCTAATAAAAAAATGTTACCTAAATGATTTTACATGTGGAAAAAAAATTAAAGCAGGTGACTGAACTCTAGCTATTTTTCATCCCTGAAAAATTGCAATTTTACTTGGTAGAATACTAACTGTAGGGATAACCTACCAATAAAATCTACGAAGTCAAAATAATGAAATCAAGACACAAATAGAATTTTAAAGGCAACCATGCATCATGCAACCACATTAAAGAGCCTCATACAAAATTAATGCCATTTAACATACCGTTTGCCATTTCACTTTTGATTTTTCTGCTTCAAACTTGGCCACCTCTTTTCGGTCTTGAATTGACACCAGTAATTTCCATATACAAAGTAGAACGATGCCAATGAGAAGGATAGCAAGGGTGACACCCACCATTATCATCGGGATATTTGGAAGCTGTGGGCAATCTGTGGAAACAAAACCAATTATGACTACAGATATGCAATCAGTAAACTCTAGGCAATTAAAAACAGCCAAGAGGTACGTCAGGCTTCCCATATGCTGGGATCTGTGCATGCCTTTTCCTTCAAGTCCATATTATTTTCCTCCTGCAAACCTGCTGTCATGGTTTAGCCCTCTGAGCTCTGTCTTTCAGCGAGTTTTCAATCTACCTCGCTGTCCATTCATCTAACCCATACTTTCTAAGCTTACCTATGAGAATGCTATAGGAGACCATGTTAAAAGGCTTGTTGAAGTCAAGGCAGACAACTTCCACCACTCTCCCCTCATCTATCCATCCAGTCATGCCATCATAGAAGACTATCAGGTTAGTCAGACATGATTTCCCCTTGGTGAATCCGTGTTGGCTACTTCTGATAGCTTTCTTTTCCTCCAGACACTTAGAGTTGACACCCAGAATGAGCCATTCCATCATCTTTCCAGGGATGGAGGTAAGGCTGACCGGCCTGTAGTTTCCTGGGTGCCCTTTCTTACCCTTTTTGAAGACTGAAGTGACATTGGCTTTCCTCCAGTCCTTGAGCATCTTGTCTGTTCTCCAGGAGCTTTCAAAGTTGATGGAGAGTGGCCCAGCAATGACTTCTGCCAGCTCCCTCAGGACTCATGGGTGCATCCCATCAGTACCCATGGTCTTGCAGATATCCAGTTTACTTAACTGTTCTGTAACTTGATCTTCCTCAACCAAGGGGAAGTCTTCCTTCATCCAGACTTTCATAGAATCATAGAATGGAAGGGACCTTAAAGATTATCAAGGTCCAACCCCCCTGCCATGGGCAGGGACACCTTCCTTTAGAGCAGGTTGCTCAAAGGCCCATCCAGCCTGGCCTTAAACACTTACAGGGATGGGGAATCCACAAAGTTAGTTATGTCCAAAGTAGGACATCCACAAAGCCCGTTATCTCCAAAGTCTGGGACTCCTGAGGGCTGGCCTGAGTGGTAAAGACTGAAGCAAAGAAGGCATTTAGCAAGTCCATTTTCTCTCAATCATATGTCACCATGGCACCTGTCTCATTCAACAGTGGACGTGCATTTTCTCTTGTTTTCCTTTTGCCTCCAATATACTTGAAAACACCCTTCTTGCTGACTTTGCCATGTTTAATTTCAAGGAGGCCTTGGCTTTCCTCATTTCATTCCCGCATGCTCTGATGGCATTCTTGTAATCTTCCCAAGTGATCAGTGCCTTCTTCCACTCAGTGTAAACTTCCTTCTTCCACCTGAGCTTCTTCAGAATCTCCCTGCTCAGCCTTGCAGCTCTCCTGCTTCCCTTGACAGATTTTTATCTCGTAGGGTTGCACCAATCCTGAGCTTGGAGAAGGCAATATTTTAATATCAAACAGCTCTTGAGTCCCCTAACTTTCAGAGCCCTAACCCATGGGATTTCTCCAAGCATTTTCCTGAAGAGGTCAAAGAAATCCAAGGTTTCAATCCTACTTGTTGTTTTGCACATACTACCCATGATCCTGAACTCTATCTTTTCATGATCACTGCAGCCAAGGCTGCCCTTAATGTCTTCCACCAGTCTCTCTTTGTTTGTTAGGACTAGGACCAGTAGTACACCTCTCCTTGTTGGCTCCTCCACCACCTGAGTCAAGAAGGTATCATCAATACACTGGAGAAACATCCTGGACTGTACCTGCTTGTCTGTGAAGCCTTCCCAGCAGATATCAGAGTGATTGAAGTTCCCCAAGAGAACCAAGGTCTCATTGGTTGCAAGGCTACTTTCAACTGCCTGTAAAAGGCCTTGTCAGCTTCCCCACGCTGATCAGGTGGCCTATAATAAACACCCACAACAGTGTCCCTCATATTGGCCTGCCCCTTAATACTCACCCACAAGCTCTCAACTCTCTCTTCATCTGCCCTGAGGGAGGGCTTTAGGGACATCTCGTCACACTCTATCCTTTCCTTAACATAGAGGGCAAAACCTCCACCCCTCCTTCCTTGCCTTCCATAAGTGAAACCAATTTCTAGAGCAGTACTGGAGGTCTCATCTCCGGTCATGTTCGTGTGGCACAACCGCCCTGGCGCATTAATTTGAGGGCTCAGAAGCAGAACAGATGACACCAAGTCTGGTTATTGTAGAGTTGTGGGAGGACCATGACACATAAGTTAATGAACTGTGCCTTGCTTATGATATTTCTTTCACTTTTTTTTTTCTTTTAGATCTATTTAAAATGCAGAGTAAACGTATTAATAAAGATAATATTTTTCAGTGGTTTACCCTTAAAGCCTTGAATTCTTATGGTAGAAGCTGCTTTTTTTGTGGAGTGAAATAACTTCTATTCTCACATGCATGCTAGAGAAATGCTACACAAAGGGTTAACAAAATAAATGCCATTTGTGCCAACAGAAGGAACATAACTAAAACATAACTAAGATTTAGCACCAAGACACTGGGTGCATCCAAGAAAAAAAAAAGTTTTTATTGCTTGGAAACTAAATTTTTTGGCAACTGCAAAGTGTTATCTGTGTTCTCTCCTGTCTTACACCAGTAGGAGTATTAATAAAAAAATCAGTAGTGAAACATCAGTAAATCAAGAAATAATGCTAAATGAAAGTATATAAAAAGATCTGTTGAATACATTAGTTATGCAAAATATTAAAAAATTAATAATGCTACAACATTCAGTGTAACTATAAATTTGTTTTAGAATTTCATCAGGTATACAATCAGATACTTTTTTTGGATATTTGTCGATCTGTGAAACATGAAGTGAAAATTTCAATGACAATTGTAGTTTTCACATATAACGCCAAGGACATTTAGTATCACCATTTTAGAATTGCATAGGGCGTTAGAAAAATTAACATACTCTTTTGCAGCCCAGGATTCATTCTGCCCATATTTCATGAATGGCCAAGTATTTGTTTTACTACCACGACTTATTACATATGTACTTGAGGAGGTGCTCTTTAGGCTGGACAGAGGAGAGCTGCAAACACAAGGAGGTGCAGTGCTGCTTAAAAGAGCTCAGCTTCTAGAGAGCTTGTCCTGCCTATATTTTAAAATAAGATTTCATGTAGAAAAAGCAATGTTTATTGCTTACCTTTCTGTTCTATGCTATGAATGACTGTCCTTCCCTGTTCATCCATAGCCAGTAGAAATGTGGTTATGCATTCACTTTCCCCCTGCAAAGAGCAGGGAATGGATTTATCCTCAGAATAATCTGCAGAGGGGGGAAAAAAACATCATTTGTCGGATCAAATTAAATTTAACGTGTAATAACAAGAGAGACTGCTGGCATCAAGTCTGTCACAGCCTTGTCTGTGAATAGTAAAGAGTGAAAAATGAAACAAGAAACACCCTCAGAATTTGTACTGAATTTAACAGCTTTTCTTCCACGCCAAGTTTTGTTTTGTTTCAGATCTTTCACTTATATTTTTGAAGAACTGATCCAGTTGCTGTCAATCTGCACTGACCACCTAGTGCATCTTATTAATCTGGTATACTCTGAACTTCAATGAATTGGAAGGGCTTCCAAGACGTTTGACCACCAGCTGTCTAGGAAATTTAATAGTCCCCTATTATAGGACAAAGTAAACACTATGTTCTCTGTGGTTTACAGCTACTCCTACTGTGTCCAAATTATGTTTCAGAAGTAGATATACATACATCAAACAGCAGTGGATACTGTTAAAAGGGCTGCCATTTATTTCTTCCACAGTACCCCTATCAAATAGTGTGCCCAGTGTCGTCACAACAATGAATATAAATTAATAACAAAAGACTCTGCTTCTGGGATCTTCTTAATGTGATTCAAGGGGAAGCAGATAAAAAGTTACCCAAGATGACCGCCTGTGCCAGTTTATTTGTCTCTTCGTTTAATGTGGATCTGCACAAAAACTTAATAATTTTTTTTTTTCCCTGATGATTCCTAGCTGGGAACCCTTTATGCTGAGAAAAGTTCATTCAAAGGGAAAAAGGAGGCGGGAGAAACCTGGCTGTGAGGAATGATATAAAACAAAAAAGATGATAAAAAATTGAGACTATGGGTACCAAGCCAGAAATTCTGCAATTTGGAGCCTGACCAACATACAGTATTTTTACAGAGCAAAAATAGTCAGACCTATAACAGTGTGCAATTATACCATTGTGGATGAACACTTGTTATGTTTCCATATAACCTATGATTTAAAGAGCATTGGAAACCTAGGTATGCTTTCAATGTATTTTTAGTAAAACTTCTTAGGTTTTTGTTTTTAGAGGTAAAAAAAACCCAGTAAGCTTCTCAAACATTTCTTTGAAAATAGTCAGTACTTTCACCTCTCCATTATTTCTTACCAGTCAAAACTCTTACTGAAATTTCATAAACTGTGCTAAAAGTCCTAAGCCCTTAAACTTTAATAGCAAGAAGACTAATGAAGTATGAAGCAGGAATCTGTCAGGAATATGGTTTTTAAAAAAATCTATGGCACATAAAGAAATAAGTGCTTGCTCTCTTTTTTTTTTATTGACTTTTTAAAATATGGCTTATTATCATACAGTTTGATCTCATGGAAAAGACCATTAAACACCATAGAGAGTGTGAAAGTATAAATAGTTGACTACCCAGCAGTCCTTCTCTCTGCTTGTTTTAAAGTGAGAATCACATCTGGTTGGATTTTAATGGAAACAGGCTCTTGATTTGTGACAATCTTGTATTTAACCTGTTGCATCTCCTTGGTGGCAGAGCAATGTGTTATCTATCAAGGTGTCTAGGTGACAGGCACACAAGACTTGCTGATTTAACAAGATCTGATTTTGTTAAAAGGACCACAAACTTCAGACTGAATGTACTCAATTAATGGCACTCAGTGCCAGGTCACAGTTCCAGTAACACTGTCACATGTTTTGGAATATTTGTTATTTCCCAACTCTTTGAAGCAAGCAGACTCAAAGAATATTAGCTTGTTGCCTTTTATTTTTTTTTTTTTAAGGAAAAAAAAAAGAAAGAAAGAGTAGTTAGCTATCCCACAGGCAGAGAAAAACTTGTAGGCATATTTCAAATATCATCCAGGAGGCAGTAAATACATACTTAGGAGGCTGGAAATATATTAGTTATTTTTAAATTGCCGTTTTTAATATAATGTCATAATATGAAATGGAGGGAAACAGAAATCTAATGATGTGCAAGGATGGAGAAATGAATGCAAAGATGTTCAAGCTATTTCAAACCCAGCTTCGCTTAGCATTTTTAGTTCTCTGATGTTATTTTTAGGTTGAGGGATCAGTAAGAGAGATTACTGCGTAGATTATTTTCAGTTCTTCATCACAAAAAATTTGCCTAGGTAGGTAAAGTCCTGTAATTTGCATCTGCATCATTTTCTGTGTTCTGCAAGGAATCATCATACTTCTCCCACTCCTGCCTGCAGCCTAATTCCATTAATTTCAATGGTTTTTGATATCACTGGAGTCACACTGGGGGAATTGGGTAATGGCGGCAAACTGGATCCTTAAAGCCTAAAAGACGGTTTCCTAAGAGAGGCTTAGATAAATTTTTTTTTTTTTTTTAAAGAATTGTCTGTAAATTTGAAGGTTGTTATGCCCTTTCTTGTTTGTCTTTTTCTCAATAAAATGTTTTTCAAAATTTATTTTAGCAGTTCCATCTCACCTTGATTCAAAACAACAGAGCAGTGCTGACAGATTTATTCAGGCTCCAGCATCTGCTTTGTTGCTGCACTGGGAACTTACATGGTGTCAGCTCTATGGAGTAGGAAAAACTCTGTTTCTCCAAGGAAAGTGTAACTGTCCCTGTCACGCTTGTGGCAGGAGCAGCCTGGTGCCCTAGGACCGAAGCTGCTTGTTAGGAATGGCAGTTTCTCCTGGGTAGTGAGTAGAGCAACAAGGGNAAAGCAATGCCTGTCATGGAGATGAGTCCAGTAAGCATGAAGCCATCACCACCCCCAGAGCTGCTGTAGCACCCCATGCCCTGACGGATCCCCAGGCAGAGAAGCTGCCCACCCCAGTGACCCTGCGGCGGGAGGAAAATCCCCAGAACTGAAACAGAGGAGGGGAAAGGCATGGGTCAAATGCTAAAACAGGCATTTCCGGGAAACAGGAAAATGGAAAGCCTGCACTTTT
>VXBJ01005165.1:153697-173537 GCA_013400055.1 Nycticryphes semicollaris
ACTTTTTTTTACTGCTCCACAGTTCCAGTCTTTGTGTGGCAACATACACATGAAAAAGAGAAAGTAAACCTTTGAATGCTAATGTTTTATTTAACCTAGAGCTATTTCTAGTTTTCAAAATTCCTTGAAGCATTAAAGAAACTGAAATATTAACCAGAAAGAAGCAGTAGGCCTCCATATCAAGTTGTTTAATAGCCTGTCTTAAAAGTTATCTGGTGGTCTAGTTTTACCGCTCTCAATTTTTTTTTAATTCAGGTAATTTTTGTTTTGTTTGATTTTAAGATTTTTTAATTTTAATTATTATTTTTAAGATTTTCTTTTCTTTTTTTTTTCCTCAGGACTTTTTAATGAGACTATCTCCATGCCAAACCCAAACTCGTGTGCTATTGCACAAGCATTTTGGAAGAAAGAGAGTTTACAACAGCTTCATTTTAAAATTATTTTTTTTAAATTTTTTTGGAGGGGTCAGGATAGGAACAGTTATCCAGCCTTCACTACAGCAGTTGCTTTAACTGCTGCAACTAAATTTTAAATCTAAAGTAGTAGCTGACAGTCCTGACCAAGGAAGCACAGGACATGAAAAAAAAAAAAGGAAATAAGCAGGAACAGGAGATGATGTTGTTATTCTTGCATCTCTGTGAACTCTGTCTGTGTGAACAGAGCCATATAAGTGGCTGTTCCTGCTCTTGATCAGTATTCAGAACATTTGAAAGGAGAATGTTCTATATATTACTAACTACAGATATCTGCCATATGGCAACAGCAACCTGAAACCTTTACTAACTACAGAGATACAATAAAAGTGCTCATATGTTTTTGAAACTTGTCAAGACATATTTTTATATTTATAAACAAATACTGATGTGTTGAAAGGCAAAGCATAATAATAATTTTAATAAAAATACAAAATTTGAAATAGTTTTCCTTACAAGGGTAATATTTGCAACTTTTTAACTCTATATTATGGAATAATATTATCAAAAACAAAGGGTGTAGCTTTGTTGGGAAGACGAGTATCAGTGAAATTTATACATGCATGGATCGATGGCTTCCAACAGTTTGTGGGCACAATCCTTAGATGTTCATACAGCATCCTGCATTGTCATCTTAACTTTTACACTTGTCTGATTTCATGCTTATGAGAATGCACCCATGACCTGCCTCACCTAAAAACTGAATTTTGCTATAGGACTGGGGCTAGAATTGCTATTAGAATGAATTCAGACTGCCTGCTGTACAGGTAAGCACCTTCCTCTACAGGAAAGGAAAAGACATTGATGCACTATTTCATTTAAAGTTATTTCTTTCTTTTCTGAGAGTACTATTTTATTCAAGCTTAATTCATTTTTCCAGAAATTTCCACTGATGGAGGGCAGTTTGGAATTACAATGAGCAACTGAAAGATGTGCTTCGCCTTTAGGATACCGGGAGCGTCTCAGTAAAACCTGACAAGAAGCAGAACATCTTTGCCACAGGTCAAAGGGCTGCATCTAGTTGCCAACTGTAATCAAGAGCCTGCGTAAAGAGTGGAGTCAGGTTTTGCATTTTTATGGTAAAAGAAGCAGCCACACTGTAACTCACGGTGCAGGCTGACTTAACCTCAGGGGCTTTCATCAGCCACTGATTTGCAGGGACTCACATTTATTAAATTCTGTCCTTTCTTACATAAACTGATTTGATAGTAGGTGTGATCCCATGAGTTAATTAACCTGGAGGGGTAAATACCAGCCCTGATCTGCATTTCCTACTTACCACAGAAGAACTGTAGACAGACAGCAATTGCCTGATGATCCCTAATATAATTCCACAGCAGAAAAACAAGGCTACTTTTACAAAATTACTGAAAGTGGAAACTATCACTAATCATGCACACACAGCAAAGGAAGATTGAATGTACAAACCTTCTGCAGTGCTGACAGTTGCATCAACCAATTTGCATTTTTCACTGCATTCTCCCAGTGACTTGTCATCGGAAGCCAAGTGACATTCCACACAGCTCCTGTGGAAAATAATTCAGCGGCTCATCAATCTCTGTCTGTCACAAAGCAACAATATAAAAGCCAGTACGTATGGATCTGCATTTTAAAAAGAAGTTAAACAAAAGGTCTTGAGCTATGGATACAGTTGTTCTCAGAAATACGATAGGCATGGCCACCAATACCAAAATCCAACCAAAAAAATAAAAAACCCCACCTGAATAAGGGTATTGTGGATAAGCTCTCTCTTGTCCTCTTTTTTTTTCTCCCAGCTTATTAGCTACCAGACAGAACCCTAGGAAACATTATTCATGTAGTTCCATCAAAGAGATGGGGTTACTCACACATAACAATCATTTTCAAAAATAAATATTCTGAACTAAGCTCACACTGAATTCCAGCTGAAGGACGAACAATATCTGAAATCAACTTCAGAGAGATCAAGCTGGGGTTTCTACTATAAGAATTTCTTTGTTGAAAGTCTATTGGATAATGTATTAAAACACTATTCAGGTGTTTCAACACATGTCTCTTGAACGTTATTACTTGCCTCGGGAATTAATTACTTAGATACTGATTATACTAATGCAATTTATTGGGAAATTAATTACTTTATTTAACGGTGGAATGACAGAAATATTGTTTAAAATCACAGTCTAAACCAATTCCTTTAGAAGTCTGTAAATCTTCCCAAAAATTCAATGAGGATTTTAATATATCCATAGTTTATCCATGGAAAAAGGGAGCAATGCACACAATTCATATATGAATACTTTTTGATGCAGAATGTATCTTGCTGATTCTTCACGAATAGCTTCAGCCAGATTCTGGGACTTAGACTCTGAGAAGCAGCCTGAAGTGCTGACTGGGAAAGGAAGAGGGAAAGGAAGGGAAGAGGGAAAGGAAGAGGGAAAGGAAGAGGGAAAGGAAGAGGGAAAGGAAGAGGGAAAGGAAGAGGGAAAGGAAGAGGGAAAGGAAGAGGGAAAGGAAGAGGGAAAGGAAGAGGGAAAGGAAGAGGGAAAGGAAGAGGGAAAGGAAGAGGGAAAAGAAAAAGAACTGCAAGAAAACATCCACAAAAAAACCTGGCCATCTCATGTTGCATTGAGTTACATATATACATGAGAATATGCTGGGGCGGCCAATATTATCTTCATGGGATGGAGATGACCTTATCACTCACTTTGGAGATGGTGAATAGTAAAAGTGAGCGGGTAATGGGATATCCTCTATCTCACGGAAACAAATTCAGTGTTGTTGGTGGGTTTTGTCATATTTGCCATGTTTCTCATACTACCACTTTTTCCTAGCTGCCTAGCCGTTAATCTCCATCCCCTCTGACCTGGTCTTTCAGCTCTCTCAGTTACCCTATCCAGGTATTCCAAATGTTCTCTCTCTTTTGGCTTTTCCTGTCCTGCACTTCAACAAGGGAAGACACTGAAACAGAGAGAAAAGATCTGACACTGCATACAATATACATGTTTAAATAGGCTAATGTAATGCCCATCCTGTAACTTTATATTTCTTAATCTCTGCCAGATTGCTCAGAACAAAGCAGCAGCATTGTCCTTCATGTTTAGAGCAGTAGCACGCAGAAGTTCTCTTTACTTGAAGCTTGAAACAAACTGATTGGCTTGGTTTTGTAGTTCCAATTTAACACTATTGAAATATCAATTTAATGCCAATTTAAATGACAATTAAATCACATGTCATAGAATAGCTTCTCATCTCAAATAGAGCATAGGCTGCGACAACAGGCGTGAAAATACAGTGGTGGAGATCTGGTGTGAAAGAGAAATGGCTTTGACTCTAAATAAGTAGATTCATGCAACTTAGTGACTCGGAGCTCAGAAAGCAAAACTGGGGTCATTAATGTGTATTCTGTGAAACCTGGTTCACCTTCTAGCTTAAACTTCTACTGAAGCCTGCTCATTTGGGGCTGACTGCAGTACAGCAAGAGCTCACGTAATACAAGCATAAGCATGTGTGTGTACTTAGAGCCATCAGCTTTGTGTCAGACATGGGTTTGGTTGCTTTTCCTACCATGCCCTGTAGCACACACCATGCATCACACCAGGAAAGCTACATAAATTTTGTCTGCTTGGTGAATAGAAGGCACTTCACCATTTACAAACCATTTATCATCAACTTATACATAACATACAGCTACCCATTGACTTCATCCCCAGATTATGACCCACTTTATCACAGTTGGGCCCCTTTAATTCAGCCAAGCTTAACTCAATTCGGACTATGAATTTGCGCATACATAAAGCTTGAGCAGACAGTGTGATGTTATGAATTCATAAGAATGAAAATGGCAATACAAACACCAAACTTTTCTGTGAGTCCTCATTTTCACTGTAGTAGCTATGCTGGCATATTTTTATGCTGTACTGTGGACTGCAAGGAGATTCATCTGTCTTTGTCTGATGTTATCATATATGACCACCATTATGATGACTTGTACAGCCAGGGACAGCAGTGGAAGTGTGATGTTTTATGGGTGCTGCTTGTAGGTGATCAAATTGTTTTCCATCAAGTTCTATTGGATGCAAGTAATGCTGATATAACTGGTTGGCATATGAGTTACGACTAACTCTCTCATAGGGCAAAGAAGCTCTTGGGTTCTGGTCTGTAAATCCAATTTACAGTAGCAGCAGTAAGTGCACTGCTGAGGCAGTATAGGAAAGATACCTGCATGATACAAACACCAGAGACATAAAACCAGCACATTACCGCCTGGAACTGCAAGGGTCACCACAGAGAGGGCATTTTTCACACGTTTGGCCTGAAGCCCCCGGGTGGGTGCAAGTGCATGCCCCACAGATGCATTCGCCTCTCCCACTGCACAGCGTCCCATCCTCTGCCATGCAGGCGCTGGTGTCAGTTGTGCAGTTACAGTATTCACCAGTCCATCCACTGTGGCACAGGCATTCACCGCAATCACAGTCACCGTTGCCTGGAAAAAAAAAAACCAAAACCATACTTCAAATCACTCTCTTAATAAGAATTTGAATTATGGCCTTTAAAATAAGTCTCCTTAATAGCAGGTATTTTCCCTCCTCCAACTCCTCACCCTTAAACATCCTTCTTCCTCCCCCAGCATTTTCAGCTTTAAGCGAGGATCAAATTTTCACTTAGGCTGGCTGTAAGCCAGTGCAGCTCCATTCTCTTGACCTGAGTCCTCCACACATAACTTATCTCCCAAAAGCACACAACCTAATGGGTAAATGCTCTTACCCATAATTTCAGCCTGTCTATTCAGCACAATTTCATTGCTATTTCCTGCCAGTTTAAAGCTACTCCCGTTGTTTCAATAGAATCACTTCTGATTTACAGTGGTATAGCCCAGGAAAAAACTGTTAAGTACAATTTATTGAATTCTGATTGTATCATGCTGAGATAAACCAAGAATCACTGAGGTTAATGGGTTAAAATAATAAAAATATCAGAACTTTCCTAAAAGTGATTAATTAAGATTAGTTAATTACGATTTCTATGCTTTGATAATTATGTCAGAGTGAAATTGTATGGTGGCTAACACTGATGTATGTCAATATACTTAACTAAACTTCCTTGGAGCTACAAGCATCTACAACCATTAAAAGTCTGACTAAGTGTGATGGTAACTGACATGCTCCAATAAAGCCATCCAATTGACACTAGCTACAGAGTAGCTCAAGGTGTCTCATTTTTAAATTTGAATACAGGGTTAAAAGTTCTTTCTTATCTAAAGATCATTCAGAAATAGCAAATTATGTTGTATGCAGAACTGATAGCAACTGAATATACGATGAAAATGTAGATCCACACAGTGCTACCTAAGAGTGAATAAGTGAATAAAGCTCAAAAATGCAGACACTAAAAATAGCATCAAGGGACCATACCTCCACACTGGAGCCCTCTGTGTCTCACGCAGGAGAAATTGTCACACTCACAATGTGGCCCGTAGACCTTTCCGTAGAGGGACGGGTGGCAAACACACTGCCCGCAGTAGCAGTCACCTCTCCCACTGCAGGAGCTCTGTTCTGCTAAGCCCTTGCAGGAGCTGGTGCCCAGGGAGCTCTCATGACACTCGCAGTGTGGCCCCGCGTAGCCCGGGC
Organism: Nycticryphes semicollaris; assembly: GCA_013400055.1. Taxonomy (NCBI): domain Eukaryota; kingdom Metazoa; phylum Chordata; class Aves; order Charadriiformes; family Rostratulidae; genus Nycticryphes; species Nycticryphes semicollaris. The sequence continues at coordinate 159,777 of VXBJ01005165.1, forward strand.
TACAGATGCACACCCCGCACTCCAACGATCCTTTCCCCTGGTTGCATTTTGGGCTGTTCTTCTCAGCCTCCGCCTGACAGTTACAGCTGCACTGGGGATGAATTTCCATTTCCAGTGTGTCACTGAGCCCCACTGGTTTTATCACAATACGCCTCCCAGTTTTTTCACAAGAAGAGAGACTCACAGTCACATTGAAAGAGACCTGGAGGAGAAAAATGGCCATTCAAAGCTGCAGCACATGCTGCTCTGGCAGGGTGCTCTGGAAGAACATGCAGAGGACAGAACAAGAGGGTTGTAGATCACAGAATCATAGAATGGTTAGAGATGGAATGGACCTTAAAGATCATCGAGTTCCAACCCCCTCACCATGGTAAGGGGCACCTCCCTTTAGAGCAGGTTGCTCAAAGCCCTGTCCAGCCTGACTTTGAACTGCCTGCCCCAGGGATGGGGCATCCACAACTTCTCTGGGCAACCTGTTCCAGTGCCTCACCACCCTCACAGTAAAGAATTTATTCCTAGTATCTATTTCTCCTTTTTTGTAACTTGTTTGGAGGAAGATTACTTAATAAAGAGCAAACTCTTTACATTGGTGTCCTAAATTCTTTGGACTTCCTGTCTTTTGAAAATGTGTTCTTTACTTACCGTGTCTCCCACTTTAATGTGAGAGCATTTCCTCTGATGTGGAAAAAGAGTCCCGTTATTACAGAGGGCCGTGAAAGACAGATTGAGCCCTTCAGTCTCCCCCAAGACCTCCAGCTCCACCTCCGACCTCAGCTCCTAAAAGAAAAAAGGTGCAAGATGAATGGAATGATAACACTACCAAGTACTGCTAATGCTCCACACTTGTGCAACACAGATTTTAACTTATTCCAACCTAAAAGGGAGTAAATTCATGGGTTTAAGACTTTATTCAGTCTTCTGTATTGCAGGTAAAATGGAGAACCAGCAAAACAAAGAAAGTGCTAACAGAACCAGTTTTCAGTGGAAAGCAATGGTGGTATCAGTTTAATATCCGTTACCATGGGGCTTATTTCCTGCCTTTGCAAGAGAATAAATCCAGTCTTATATTAAATCATCTTTCATCACTAAGTGCTTCTCCTGACTGACACAGGTTTTTCTTTAGCTCTGGTCTTACCAGGGAACGGATTTGTGTCCCTGACTGCAGTGCTCACACTGGGCTTTTCCTGATTAGTCAGCCTATGGCAATATTGCTCACCGTTTATCTCTGCTGGTGGAATCAAACCTCACAATCTGTCTCACAGCAGGGCAGGCTCTGAGCTCAGTTTTGCCTTGGTGCTGAGCCTTCATGACTGAGCCCAGTGTTTTTAGGGCCAGGACCATAGCCAGAGCCAAGTCCCATGGTGAGCTCCCACAGCCATGGGCCTTGCTCCATTCCTTTCTTCTCCTGGTGGAAATTCCTCCTTCGTGAGCTGTCAGTCCTATTTCAAGTTGTAGACAGCAACATACTCATTCCTTAAATCAACCAAACTTTCATTCCTTAAGGGAAAAACTTACTTCCTGAACTCTCTCACACCCAGGTTTTTATACTTAACACTTTAAAATATTTTATAGCAACTTTGCTTACACAACTTAGCTTTAATCCAAAGCCTACAGCAGACCATGAGGAAATTCCCTATGACTTTATTGGATTGTGGATCCAGTAAATGGAAATTTTTCAAAAGTACCTTAGCAATTGCTGAGCAAAAGTCTCACTGACTTGCCTTTGTGCTCTTGTGAGCTTAATTGCTTTACAAAATACCCCCCCCCCCACTTCAATCGGAGCATGAGGACCTCGCCGACCTTACTTCAGTGAGTCATTCCAGTAAAGTCATCAGGATGACTCACTGGAGTAAAGGTCTGGTCAGGTAAAACCAACTAAAAGTAGAATAGGTATAAACCTCCATAGCCAACAACTCCCTGTCCTATGTACATGTCCTGGACTCCCCAGAAATTTGTCTTAGTGTTGTGCCTGGTGAGGTATTTTTAACATCTTTTCATTTGGAAAACCTGGTCAGTACACCAAAGCACTTCAATAAAGAACAGCAACACGTCGTGCAAGAGACCTCTGGGTGTCAGGTTTGTAACCTTGGTAGCTCTGGAGAAGTCCGGCTTTGCTTTTGCATTTGTTCTAGGTTTAGGTGCTTATGTTGCTGTTGAATCATAGAATGGTTAGAGTCAGAAGGGACCTTAAAGATCATCATGTTCCACCCCCACCACCTTGGGCAGGGAAAAACATAGAAATTCTTAAAAAATAGTTTGTTTGCACTGGCTAGGCTCTCACAAAAGGACCGAATACACCAAACCTCTAGACAAAACTGTGAATGTTGGTATGTGCTAATATTAGAGGAAATATCACCAAATAGTCCCTCTTCCACCAGCTGCAAAACTGCGAGGCTCAAATAGAGCACAACCGTGGGAGAAAATTAAATGCTGCTGAAGACCAAGACATGATACTTTGAATCCTGGTGCCTGTACTGGACCATTATGAACCCGCCTTGCAGTTGTGAGACCTCAAAATACACACCTTTTGCCACTGAAAATGATTGATAAACTGTGACAGACTCCAGTTTCTTAGATCTTAATGAGGACTTCTAATGGCGTTTTGAATCTACTAAGCTGCCTGGCCATGCTCAGGGGACAAATAGCAGACATTTTAGTGAGCTTTAAGCCATTCACAGAGAAATATTTGTGGTTCAAAAATTTTTTTGCATGAAACAACAGAAACCACAGTGTTAGAAACTTGTACCCTGTGTCACCTGTCCTGTTTTAATCTATTTTTGATTTGGTCTTATTTCCTGCTAATGAAAAGGTAACCAAGGACTGAAAAAAAAACAGAATAGAATTTTTCTGGAATTTTAAAAAACTGGAATAACTTCAATCAAATGGCCTGATATCTGGCACAATGAAATTTAACCTACAGCTCTGCAATACAAAGTTATGCAGAATTCAATGTTAAACAAAGCAGGCGGAAATATGCTTACAGAAGAAAATGAATCATACTTGGAAAGCACATGAGAACTCCTTGGAACAAATATTTTGACAGCTCAGACTTTCTCAAGTTGCTTACTTCCTCTCTGAAGATTTTAGATAGCAACACATGGTGAATGGTATTAGCAATCCTTGTGTTTGTACAGCAAGCAAAGTCCCAAAAGCGCTTTAGAAGCATTACAAAATTTAGCCTCTCTACACTTGGGTGGCAAATAGTTATTTATTCCTTTTTTGTGGGTAAAGAAATAGAGACACCGGGAATTGAATTACGCTGTGGAGGGTACCATGAGAGGGCTGTGGCAAAAGTGGAATTAGAGCTTCTGTTTCGTCTGTGATCTTTAACCTTGATTTCCCTCTTCCCAGTTCAAAAAAATTCCAATGTCTTCACTTATAAGGTGGTTTTCAGTGTTTCCTACTTGGAAGATTTTCAATCATGAAGCAATACAATAGGCTCTGGGAAATTTTGAGAGTGCTGCATGTTGCTACTTGTACACTTCGTACATCTTGAAATACATGTGAGACTTCAAGAACCTATGAGCAATGCTGGTGTGTGGTCCAGACATGCTGTACCTGAACGGACACAAAGAGTCATGGCCTGAAGGCAGGAGCGTCGTTCCTGCAGCCAAGGGAGAGGAGCAAGCACTCAGCTCAGAGCCCCGTCCAAACCCTGCTCACAGAACGTCTGAACCCAGGACCAGCCAAAACAACTCAGGAGCTGCACCAGGGTCACCGCTGACAGCTCTAGGAGACAATCGGCTCAGCACATCACAGTTAAAAAGCCAACAGGCCTGGGCATCACAAGCAAGGGTATCGTTTTGACTCTGTATAAACATTAGTGTGCCCTGCCTCGTGCGCTGCAAGGTCTTCTGGTCTCCATGGCTCAGGAAGGACTCATTTGAGTCAGGAAAGGTAAAGGGGAGGTCAGTTAAGTCACCAAGGGGTTGGAGCAGCTAACAAGAGACTTAAAAGGCTGTGATTGTCCAGTTTGCAGAAAAGGTTGTAAGGGTGGAAAGTGTCTCAGTGATTAAAATATTGTGAAATCATCAAGCAAAGACATGAAGACAAGGTGAATGCAGAGTTGTTATTCACCAAACCCTGCAACATCAGAACTAAGGTGTGCTCAGGGAAATTTTAAAGCACAGGGAGTAGTTTAAAATTGGAAAAAGAAAAACGTATCTTGACACAAACTCCTTTTTGCCACGGGAGAAAACGGGGACTGAAAATACCAGCAGGTTCAAACAGGAGAGTAGAAAAATGAAATAAACATGGACAATAGGTAACTCTAAGGGCAAGAGGCAAGGAAGCATTCTCCACCTTTCCAGTGTGCCAGCAAAGCAGAATAAGCCATGATACTGCACTGAGAGGAAGCAACATTCTGCACTTAACATGATGTAGCAGCAAAGGCAGCAGGGCATGGCACTGTGACAATTATTTTATGTTTTTCCATTACTCACTGAAGAACAAAATAGTATTTCAGCTGTTATATGTAGGCACCTCTGTCTATATGTTAGAGTGCCAGCCTCAAGAAATCCTGATAGGAACCAGATGTGACCAGAATCAGGCTGGACTCCAGAAGTGAAATCCTGGTGCCGCTGGATGTTTAGCAATAGCTTTGCTCAAGTGAAGATTTCCCCTCATATTTATTGAAATGTGTACATTCACAAGATTAACCTTAATGTGCTTTGCTTATTTGATTTCCCACATGTGAAAGAATCTTCTGGTACCTTGTAATTAATTTAAAAAAATATAACTTGCCGATTGTATTGTTTTTATAAGAGTTAAGTAATTTCATTTGCCTTCCCATCATCAAGACCAAAACAATTTTGGGCATAACAATGATCATCTTATTCAGGTGATAGAAAAAGAGCAGAAAAAAAAATAAGGAAAGAAACAGAGCTCTTTGCAAAGGGTTATTTGGCATTGTAGCCAACTGGTAGAGCAGGTTTTTAATAAAAAGGGGTTGAGATGGAAGAAAGGAATCTATGGTATATCAACATATATGTAAATTAACCTATCTGTGTAAAGACATGCAAAACTGCCTAAAAACATCCCCCTGACAGAAGAGAACCAGGCAGCCAGGATGCATTTTACAAAGCTCTGAAAAATAGTGCTGTGTTTATCTTCCCGTCATCTTTACAGTATTTCTTGATATTACCTAAGCAAATCCATTCAACTCTTGGTATTATCTGCACGAACCTATTTCATCTCCTATGTTCTGCGTTTCAAAGACCTCAGAACAGCCTCACAGGGGCAGCATCAAATTGCTAAAGCAGAGGAGAGCTCTGAGCACAGGATAGTGTTTTTTCCCTCAGATATTCCTGCAGAGTGATTGTTCATCTGCTCTGGTGACAGCTACAAATGGAAAGAGAGTTGAGTGTCTTTCAAGGTATTGAACTGGGAGACCTGAATACCTATATTAAAGAAGGCTTAAGAGCAGGTATGAAATACAGGACTATGAAGCTGGGAAGACAGATTAGACAGTGATGTGAATTTAACATTCTAGCAGAAATGACAGAAGGTTTTAGGAATTTTGTTTCTGTGTTCACTTAATTCTCAGAGTCAACAAAGCTTTTCCTCTTAAGGTCAGCACTTAAGCAGAAAAAGTGATTTTCTAATAATCAGTACAGAAAAAGAATCAAAGACTTCTTTTTACCAAACGACAATCTAATTTTGAATATATAGGCATGCAGGGAGAAAACACCTTACCTGATATGCAGCAATGATCAATTGGAGAATATTTCCAGAATCCTTCTGCAGTCGCCCAACAGTAGCTCCAGGAATAAGCTTTGCATAGTTCTGAATATATTAAAAAAAAAATAAATTAAAAACGTTTAAAACATAAGAAAAGACTGGGTGACATAGTAGGTGACAAGGAGCTACCATCTGGAAAAAAAAATAAATTAAATGTATTGTAACCAACTAAAATAAGTGATAGCGACATTTTCAAGGATCCTTGCAGATTCAATGACACACATCCTGTTGGAAAGGACCTATGGAGAAGTGCTACTTTCACTGCATATTAACGGGACTTGCATTGCTAAATCACCTCCGTGTGCTTGGAAGTTTGATACTATAGTATTTTTTAGCTATAATTTTTCAACTTTAGAATGAAGATATATATTCTGTCAACATTTGTAGTTTCTCTAATAAAAATAACCAAAATCAGATTCAGCTGCTCTACTGTTGCTGTACTATTTGAGAGTCTTGGACCCTCCATTCAATAACAGGAGTCACTTTTTTATCTTTGCGTCTCAAATTCCCGGTTAGTGAGGGCACAGAAGTTAAGAAGTTAAAACTAAGGGATAAAAGAACTTTGAACAAATGTCTTTAAAATGCTGCTGCTGGTTTACGAGTGAAGTGACAGTTCATATACATCCCAGCAGTCTCTGGCTGTGATTGATTGATTTTATGTTGTCTTTATATTAATAATATAGTTCCAATTTAAAGATTTGTTTTGGTGGTAATTTTTCTTCTTTTTTTTTTTTTGCATTAAATTGCATTGTGACACAAACATGACATCTATCAGCTAGAGTTTAAATATGCTTGATTCAAATTTATCTTTCCTGATTGCTACCTATATGAACTTCTTTTGCTTGTACCCATGCCTTTGAAAAATAATAACTGTTCATCATTAAAAACACACACATTGTAACATTAATTTTCCTTTCCAATTTATCATATCAATGTAGTTATTTTAATAAAAAAAATCCAGAGTGCTATTAATAAATATGGATTTTTGAATACCCTTATATCCCTCTTATACTTTACATCTCCAAAACCCCCGTGATTACTTTATATATTATGTATGGAATACTTATCGTTCATTAGATTTTTAAAATGCTATTGCAAATCAGTGGGATTAACTGCAGTTTATGTTACAGCTGGTGACTTTGCATTCCCAACTCCTCCTGTGATTAGTGCTCTCTCAAGGTTTTTTGGAATATTGAAACTCTGCGTTTTGTACCTGTGGAACTTTCAAGAGATAACTATAAGAAAAGATGATAAACTTGGAATTTAAAGTATAGCACCCTTTAATCTGTGGTATGTAAAACAAACAGCAGGGATATACTGTTCTAAAGACTTCGTTTTATCTTTCCTCTTTGAACACAAATTTTCTGCATGGTGATACAAGAATGACGCTGCAAGCCCAGTCTCAGAGTGTATCTCCAGTCCATTGGTTAAACCCTGCCTTTTAGCACATATTTCTGTTTAACCATTGACAAGGTGAGGCAGACTGATGCTTTCGGGGTGCTATTATCATAAAACTATCCGAAGGATGCCATGGAACTTAGTCTTTTAGCAAATATTAATGAAAAGATGAACTTTCTTTTTATAGAGATACCCTGACTCATGCTAGTGAAATTTGACAATTATGTATTTGAGTTCATTGGGTTTATGTTTAACTTTTAGCAGTGTAAATACTAAAAGAATTTTCATCATAAATAGAGTGTCATGCCAAATTTATAAAAATAATTTGAAATTCTGTACAAGTGTGGGGAGTGGAGTATTTTTAGTTCCATTTTCAGCAGTGAAATGCAGTCTGAAAAATTCAATTCTCCCGTGGTATAAAAAGAGATAATTTGTACAAAAAAGAGAAATTTCTGTTTCAAAAGAAGTGCTGCTTAGTCGGGATTAAAGATGGAGTCTTTTCCCTCATCTAAGTTTGAATAATTTTTAAAGAACTCCACTTGAAAAGAGACAATATAAACAACAGCAACAACTTCTTCACGAAACCTTAAAGACCAGTGTTTGCTTTTATACTAAAATAGGATTTACACAATTTGTCAAAATATTGTTTCAATATTCACAGATACATTGAGTTAATAACTTTTATAGAATAACTTTTATAGAATAACAACTTTCCCCACTGCTTTGGTGAGACTGCTGAGACTAATGATGCAAAATGTTAGATATATGGATATATTTAAAGAGACCTTTTTGAGGGGAAAAATAATAATCCCACATTATCATGTGTCAGCGTAAGAAAGTTCCTCTTGTCTCTCGCAGTAATTTTGAGTGGCCTTATAAATGCTTCCAAATGACTGTTTTTAAAGTTCTTGTGGTTGGGGAAACTATCCTACCTAAATCTTCCCCCACTTTTAGATTGCGGTGCAGTAGCTGTTTGGTTGCATGGAAGGATCAGCCAACCATGCTATAAGGTTGTGCAATCCATAATATTTGTGTGTTCAATAATAATACACATATATGTCAAGTGGATGAATTGAAAATTCAGTTGAAGAGGATCAAGAATGTTAGATGACTGAATTATTTTGGGGTAAATTTCTGGGGATTATACAGGGCTAGAAATATATATATGACAGTCTGAACACTGCACTTAAGACTAATGGAATCTGTCGAGTCTATTTAAAGAGGTGCTTTCTAAGTCGTCACAGTCATTTCAATGTACGTTTCTCCCTAAGAACCAAATTATAAATAGCAATGGTCAATTTTTGGGTCTGATATAATTAGATGCTGAGTTCAAGTAGATGATTTGAGATGAGACTGGGGAAAGGCTTTCCACCTCAAAGGATGATTAAGCTTGGGAAGGTTTTCTGAGGGAGATTGCAGAATTTCCATCACTGAAGCTTTTAAAAAGAAGTAAAACACCAAGACAAGAGTGGTTTAATGCTGGTGCCCCAGTGCCAGTTCATAGGGTCCTCTCCCAGCTCTTCCAGGCAACCTGAACCGCAGCCTTGTCACAAGAATAACTCTCTTTGTCTTACTTTGTTCTTTTTACATTCTTAAGCGGAGGTACCTGGTTATTTACATGTATATTACAAATATGAATCATGCAGATGAAAACATGACACTATTGACCCGTTTGTAGGTCCTACACATACCCTTGAAAGTACATTGTAGTGTGGAAAAACTGCAGTGAGACTTATATATGATTTTTGTACTTGTTCTGGCTGATTTTCCACGTCACCTACAGGACAGAAAGCAGACCATAACAACTGCAGCTGTTCAAATAAGTGACAGAAAGCAGTATTGAAAAGATGAAAGCAGCAGATAGAATATATTGAATGGGATTACTGTATACGCTACAAGATAGAAGATAATTGCACTTTTTTCTCCCTAACAAAGAAAATAACGAGAACAAACCATTCCCCAGTTGGGTTAACAATTGCTTGCATTTTTTGTTAGCTATAAATCTTTGTTTAGTGTTCTCAGTGAACAAAGGGTGCCACTTGATAACTTTGATACTGGTATAACACTGACACAGGGATACCGAAATAGAAACCCCCGATAAGAACACTGTTGGACAACTCTGAGGGTGACCACCAGCAATTTTCAAGGGAAAATATAATGCCACCAGTAAGACAAAAGTTTCTTTGGACAAAATAAGGCTCTGTAAATCAAAGACATGGTTACAAACTACCTCCTAACACAGCCCTTATTCATACACCTTCTGCTAAAATCAGGGAAAAGATTTCACTTGGTGTTAACTGGGCCCCTATTAAGACTTTGTTGAGTAATTATGAGATTTAGTAAAAGCTTTTTAATGTACAAATTTTAACTAATCTATTCCATGAATGAATTTGTAAGTGATTTGTAAGTGATTGAATTCAACTTTTGTTGATGTAAATTTTCACACTTCTGCTTAGTATTCAGTACAGTCTTTAAAAAAAACAGTCAGTCAGTGCTCCAAGATGCAAAGTGATTCCTCTCTATCAAGACTGTAATTGGAGAATCAGTTTACAGAAGATGTGACCCATAACTTTTGTCAAATTATGGGAGTATTACTCAGGCCAACTCCACAACTGGAACTAGTCAGAGAAGCACTGGGGTGATCTTCTCTGGATTACACAGAGGATAGAAATAGAAAATCATCATATTGGTCAGTACCTCAAGGGCTCATATCTGCTCTCTCTGCTGTAACATAGGACCTTTTTCCTTAACTTTTCTTTCCTTTTTTATATGTGGTTATCACAGCAGCAAAATACTTTTCATTCCTTTACTATTTGCTTTCAATGAGGAAAGTTGTGTGAAGGCTTTGCCTTGGAAAAACCTTTTTCCTTTTTTACCTTTGGAAAGCCAAGCTTATTGTATCAGCAGAATTGCTCTTACTGGCTCCCTCTGAACCAATCTGAATAAATCTGGAGGCACAATTTCTCTCCTCTTCTCCCCCTTCATGTAGCTGCCTGTGGCCAGGCAGCCAAGTGTTGGCTGCAAAACCCCCTATTATCCTCATTGAACTCTTATCTAGAATTTCTTTTTGCACAGAAAGATTTCTTCCCAGCAGCGGGACTGGTCAGAAAAGGAAACAAGAATTGCCAATATCTTTCTTGCTTTATCTTAGGAGACTTTTACTCACACTCATTGCAAAAATCAGTCAAGTAGTGGCTTTGCCTCAGCTCACAGCTGGGAGACCAACAGGCCAAAAGCAACATGAGGCTTCAGGAGAGGTTATATCTGTGGAGGCTGAAATCTCCTGCCTGCACAGATGACTGATGAAGCTGCAGGTATGAATGATACTCAGTTTATTAAAAATATGGGTTCTGTATATCCATAACCACTACTCCTTTGCTCTCCCCTCTCTCCAGGCTCCCATTTCCCATGACATGACTTCGTAGAGCAAGAAATTACTTCATAGAACAGGATTCTGCCAATCCTAATATAAAAAGTTCCTGTAAGAAAGTGTTTTCCTTCAGCGTATATGAAGAATAATACATGAGGGAAGAAGACTCTGTCCTTCACGTTTTGTATTTTTAATCTTGCCACTACTTTCTTATTTGTCTCATTGAAAAGAGACACAGAAATAAAGACAACTTAATAAAATTCTGAGGTCAGCTGAAAAAACACATGATTATCTCAGAGTTAAGCATGAATATGAATGTGTTTTTCAAAATACATTCTTGTCTTAAAAAGTAAGAACAGGCTCAACTGTCCTTCTCTAACCGTATAAAATACAAAAGGCTAATCATATGATTATACTGAATAGTTTAGCAATGCTTAGTTTGCTGATCATTGACTTAAAAATTAGTGTAATTCAACTTGAAATCCAATTTAAGTTACTTAAGAATACCAAAATCAATACATGAAGAAGCATTTCTGAAGTAAAAGAGCCTTTCTCTGATATATGATTTCTTACCTATGTTTATTACACAAATATCCTTCATACTAGAATTACTGTAGCAGCTATTAAAAAGGGTCAACTTTAAAACAAATATGGTAGAAATGAACATTTTAGCTTGCTCACCTCATATATATGAACTTGCTCATTCGTTACAGCAAAAATTAATAAAACATTGTTTTGCACAAGTTTGTCAATTAATTGTCCAATTGTGGGATACTCCTGCAAACAAACAGAAGAGAGCCACATCAATCCATTTTTCATGCATGTCCAGTTGCTAATTATCTCCCATGAAATACACATTCAAATGATCATAATTAATACTGTATAGCATAAACTATAATTAGGCACTACATGTATACAAAATAAAAGACAGTACATATAATTTCCTTGCTTTGTTTTTAAGGAATCCCCTCTGAGAAAAGTACAGTGCTGATCTCCATACTGGGCCATTTAGCCCGGTAGCATCTGTGATAGATATAGATATAGATATATATACACACACACATATATATATATATATATACACATACACGTATGTAATCCCTAGAACAACACTGTGCCAGAGCAGCTTGGTATTTTTCTTACACTGAACACCATGGTGTATAAATTCAGTATTTCTTACCACTGAACCTTAAGCTGATAAATTCTCCTACATGAACATCGTCCTACAAATTCCTGAATTCACACTGTTCACACCCTTGCAGGGACATGATTAATGCAAATGTTGCACTCCCTGCAGAAGAAAATACTAGTCTGTCCTGTTCCACATGTTTTCCAGGTTAGCAGGGATAACATTTGTGATTTCGCTTTTTTTTTTTTGTAGCTATAATAATCTTTTACTAAAATGTGCAACTGCAAAAAATAGATGACAGTAAATATACAGATTCCCCAACTCTTACATATTTCAGTAATGAAGGTATACTTCCATTAATTTTCTAAGTTGCTCATGTTAGCCTGCATGTTTCCAGAATGTGAGAGTTGTATAAAATTCATAGTAAATTACCAGAACAGTTGACTTGGAATATTCATTATTGTGGTCCAAATGGCAGTTCCCATCATTAGGAATAACAATCCCTGCCAGTTTACTGTCCATCCCAAAATGGGAATCGGCATCACTCACAAACACCAGCAAATGTAGAGAATCATTCCTCCATCCAATTTTTTCCTGTAATTTAAAATACGTTAGTTTAGCAGGCTGTATTGCACTCACAATACAGAAAAGCAGCAAAAGATATGGAAAACAGCATCTCAAAATAAATGAAGTGAATAAATTTAAAGGGAGTGTCCAAACACCTTTTCTAAGAGATGGTGTTCATTCCATTGTCTTTGGCTAACATTTTGTCTCCTTATTCCTGTGTTTAATAACATAGGCTGGCCCTGCTCATGTCAATCTGCTCAATACTCTAAACACAGTTAATAAAAAATAGTTAAAGAAAAAACAATTACAAAAACAGATCCAGTAATTATACTGCTATTTTTAATTTATTATTTTTATCCCTGGCAATTAAAAATAAACACTAAAATATTACAATATGCATGTTTAACTTGATGCAGCCAAAATTTTTTCACACAAATCTAATGAGGCTCTTGGACTGCATTAAAAATTTTTGAAAAATAATTATCTGCTTCTTTGAAATATAACCATATAATACTAGAAGTGTAATATAGAGAATAATTAATATTATACCTAGAAGTTTCAATTACCTTGCAAACAGCTGCCTGCATAATTGCATCAAATCCTCCCTCTGGAGTGTCTATATTAGCGGATATGCGCTGTCCTTTCACAATTTCATTGAATTTTTCAGCATCATTTGTTAGTGGCAAAACATGTTTGTATCCAAAGGTGGGTAAGCACTCATATGGCACACTTCTACAAGATAAGTGAGACAGCTTATGGAGAAGAGAAGCTTCCAGGGAGACCTTATAGCGGCCTTCCAATACTGGAAGGACCCCTTTAGGGGTGCTACAAGAGAGATGGGGAGGGACTCTTTGTCAGGGAACATAGCAATAGGACAAGGGGTAACAGTTTTAAACTGAAAGAGGGTAGATTTAGATTAGATGTCAGAAATAAATTCTTTACTGTGAAGGTGGTGAGGCACTGGAACAGGTTGCCCAGGGAAGTTGTGGAGGCCCCATCCCTGGAAGTGAACCAGACCAGGCTGGATGGGGCTTTAAGCAACCTGCTGTAGCAGGATGTGTCCCTGCTCATGGCATTTGGGTTGGAACTCAATGATCTTTAGGGTCTCTTCCGACTCTAACTGTTCTATGATTCTGTAATATAGGGTGACAAATCACTCCAGTAGCTACTTTGCAGGCCTGTCTGCATCAAAGATTTTGTTCATGTATCTCTGTTTCTGAGACAGATCTAGTGAAAAACAGAAGAGAGCATCTAGCGACGTTGGCAATACAACCAGGGCTTCATAAAGCCTGGGAAATGCCTCTTAGAGCAGAGTAATTCAGCCAGTTAACAACACACAGTCCTTGCCTTGCTCCCTGCTGTGCCTTGTTTTCATACTCAGAAGCTCATTAGGATCTGTAGGTCTTTAATGACACCAAGAGAACACCACTAAGCTGCTGCAGTCCTGCTTCAGGCTGCAGAGCACAGCTTCTCCTCCGCCCAAGTTAGGAAACAGCTAGAGCAGCCTGGGTATGGGGATTGGGAGATACTGCTAGACCTTAAGGTGGAGAGTGGGGGG
>VXBJ01005165.1:173545-228380 GCA_013400055.1 Nycticryphes semicollaris
GGGGGGAGGGAGGAATCAGGTAAACAACAGTGATACAACAGTAAATGAAACTGCTATTCTGTGTTGGGCTTGAGTTTGCACCTGCTTGGCGTAGCAATGTCATAAAATTCTTGTATGTATGTATGTTCTAGCAAATCATTATTATTCGGCATACCTGTCTGTTAACCCATTAACATTAACTAGCAGCAAAAGCTAAAAAGCAGAGTCACTCCCAGATTTCTCTCTCCAAACAACACTAAGGCTGAACAGAATAATTATCAGAGTGTGAAAACAAAAGAAACTGAAAAGAAAAAAAAAAAATGTTTTGCAAACTGACTCAGCTGGAAGAGGGCAGAGGTCCCAGTGAGGCTGCTGAACTGAATTTTATCCTAAAGATTAATAGTATGATTTAATGTTGGCATGCAGAGGTAGATATTTCCCCTGCCTACCTGCAAGGGTTGTTTATTTCTTCAGCTGTAGTTTTGATAAATGGTGAAACTGGTTTTTCAACAAAAGATCCAAACCCCAGTCTGAAGTTGCTTGTCAGTTTTGACATTTCTTTGGAAAGAGTTGAACCCAGTTCTTTAATTGTATTTAGATCATCATCCATGGAGGCTGAGAGATCCATCAAGTAATAGAGATCAATTGGATAATCTTCAGTTTGGCGAACCTTGATCTGTATTGTTTCTTCATGTCCTGTGAAGGTTGTGGGAAAACGGGATACATATCAGCACTTCTAAATAGGAGTTACGAGAAACATCAAGTTCTTCATAAACTTATATATATGGTGAAAATTATGTAGCATTTAAAATCATCAGAATTCAAAAAATATCAGAAATTCTCTTTCATCTAAAATCTCAAACAGGAAGTTTGAAAAATCAAAAGCAGTGATTGCTGTAATTTAAAACTTTGTGAACATGACTTTGGCACTATGCAGCTTTAGAAAATTTAAATAAGAAACTAATGAAAACTAAAGGTAGCATTTATGGGACATACCACCTACATTAGAAATTCAAAGAAAACCAGAGCGTACATATAGGTTTTATTCTTAGTTCCAACATTATGATATGACCTAACTGGGTGTCTCTTACATTTCTTTAATCCAGTTTTTTTGCCAGGAAAAATTCACATCTCAAGCACCCCAAAGTGGGTCTGGAGTGTTTCCATAAATGTCACTGGTACCTTGTAAATCCTCAAAGCCAGATTTTATGCTGCCTCTGAGATATGCTGTTTGCCAGACCTGCCGGGGAGAAGCACAGAAGCAGGGCTGGAGAGGTGGCGGGGGAGTTGATTGTATTCCAGTCTCTCACTGCCACCTCGATGGCAAGAACATAGAACTACTAAAAATATATATATATAGCCTTACTTTTTTTTTTTTTTTTTTAATGTACCCAGCACTTCTGAAAGCCTTTTGAAGTTAGTTCAACCTAGCCTGCATCTGATGAGTCAACAGATAATTTTGGATTCAATACAGGTTTCTTTACCTTTATTCTATCAAGATTTTTCAGTCTGAGAAGCTTCAGTATATCACATGAACTGAAAAAAAAATATCCCACATCTATGAACTGGGTGACTTACCTGGTCGCAGCCGGAGAGTTAATTTTTGAGGAGAAATCTGTATGACATCAGAATTGTTCTCCTGGGTCACTACAGTTAGGGGCTTGTTTCTGTGAATTATTACTTCTGAAATGGGAAATTCAATCAAATTCAGCTGGCATCCTTTTGACAAAAGGTTTTCTGGGGTATCACACCTCCCATGAATTCCAGCCGAGTCCGTGTAATTCTAAAGCAAACAGGAGAAGGAATGGCTGAGTTAAACGTATTTACTGACCAGCCACCAGCACCTGCCTGACAAAAGGTCAGTCCAATGCAGAGAACAGAAACAAAGATGCAAGTTAGTGCAAACTAGAGCAGAAAGAGATCTAGGTGGCACAGAAAATCGAAATTTGCCCTTCATGGATCATGTCACACAGGTGTATAATTAATGTAACTGACACCGATTTGGTATCCTGGGAGAAACTGCTCTATTGTTGGGGAATGGGAATTGTGCCACTCACTGCATTTGGCTTCTCACAGCACCAGGAATGATAACACAAAGCCCCTAGGAGCTCCTGGTTTTTATATTACAGCATTATGCCACAAATCCATCAGTCTTTCCTAAACAGTTTTGAACTGCTGATGGAAAAGCATTGTTTAATAACGGAAGAGGTCTTGCAGATAATAAACTCATACAAATTTTGTGACAAACTGACAGTGGGGTACCCAGTGGTTTTTTTCCAACCTACTCTTTCTCCTCAACACTTATTTAACTTGTTCACTGAAGCAGGTAGCAAGTTCTTGTTACTCTGCCTGGTGCCCAACAAGCAACAGAGCCTCCCTCCTTCACTCCCCAGTGCCAGAGGAGCGCCCCACATCTATCTGGTTACGTTTGGCCCAGCATCCTACTTGACCTTCTCCCATTCGGAAAAAATCACAAGCCTGTCAGTATCAGTTGGGTAGCTTGCAGTTTGTTTTCATTACTCATTTCAAAGCACTCGATGTGTATTCCTTTCCACGACACTGCTGCAGGGTAGGTACTACCCCCACGTAGCAGTGAAGTTAATGGTTAGTTTTACAAAGAGACTTCTGTGCCCTATTACTATTTCCTCAAGCTATGACTAGAGTTTAGATCCTCAAAAACAGTCAGCTGCCTCCTGAACTGGAAACTGCTCTGGCCTG
This sequence comes from Nycticryphes semicollaris, assembly GCA_013400055.1. NCBI lineage: Eukaryota > Metazoa > Chordata > Aves > Charadriiformes > Rostratulidae > Nycticryphes > Nycticryphes semicollaris. The sequence continues at coordinate 176,243 of VXBJ01005165.1, forward strand.
CAAGACCTTTTGACCAAAACCTCGGCAACGCCCAGCAGAACCGGCACTGAAACATTCAATTCCTGGCTGGTGGTCATGGGCCATACCATAGGGCCACTCTTTCCTCCTGAGTTTGGGTAAGCAACCTGAGGCTCAGCCGCTAAGCCACAAATATTCTCTGAATTCAATCACTGAAAAAGTTTCCATCCAAAGCAAAACAAATTTACTTTAAACCTATTAAAACCCAAACTGGGACCCTTCTTTCCACCAAAATGTCACTCCTCGTGCCTACAAATTAAGAGGGATCTTACATCTTTTGGTGGAAGCAATGCTGAGACACCTGATGGGAACAGTCATTTATTATTCTTCAGATCAAATCTGATGTCCTTTCTCAAGCTAAATTCTCACCAGCTGCTTCTTCAATACAGTGCACATACAAAAATCATGTACCATTATAAAACTTCCACAGGGAGATCCATATAATCTCCTTTCGTTACACACTTTCAGTTGCTGGCTTTTCAAAACACGTGTGAAGAGGCAAACTCATATTTCAAAAACAATTATGAGGTGTGTTTTTATCCTACAGAAAAAAGTGGTTTCTTTGGAGGCACTTGTGTTTACTATGTCACTAAACCTCCTATGTCTTTTGCACTCTTCATGCATTCCTCTCTAGCAAACAAGTCAATGAGCTTATGAACAAAGAAAAAATCATGTATTACTATGAAGTTTTCAATAGTTACACTGTTGGTTTTTTTAAATAAATAAATAAACTCTATTTAATTTTTGTTTTCTGAAAATGCATAGCACTAGTCAAAAATACATAATTAAATTTAATTTCAAGAAAATCCTGTTTTGATTGCTAAGTACAACCACAAAAACTACCGCAAACACACAAATGTGGGTGAATTTTTTTTCCCCATAGTAATAATTTTTGTTAACTGCTTTATGATTTTTAGCAAACTTATTTTGTAAAAAGGTGCTGTTTGGTCTTTGTCAGCTACTGCATAAAGCAGTATATTAGTTCCATCCTAGGTATTATTTTGCTATTCAAAAAAAGCAAAAAGTACTTTTAACAGCAAAGGTATAAATCAGCAACTATCACTCAAGAGACCTGTTTTATTTCTCTATTATTTCTGCCAAGTTTTTAATTGTGGCTGATTATTTTGCTAACATTAGTTAAGACCTAGAATATTTACTGTGAATTAGGAAGATATTATTTAGCATGATTTTCAGGTGAAAATTTTAAAAGCAGAGATGTTAAGTGACTTGCCTGGGGTTACACTGAAAGCCTGCAGCAGATATATAGGAAACAAATCCGGGTTGGTTTTGGTGTTTTTTAATCCCAGTGTTTCAGCCATAACACTCACACCTATATCATACTAATTAAAAAACCGACATGATCGTCATACTTAAAATCAACCGTATATTAATCATTTGTGTATGCAAACCGACTTAAGCACCTTCTGTTTACACTGTCTGGCTTGGCACGTAATATGTAAGATGCTGTCTGGTCTCTGCCTTGCAGTCTGGTGCTTCATCATCAACGCCGCGGGTGAGTCAGCCCTGAGGCTGATGACCTGAGCCCCTCTAATAGCACTTCTATTTCTGCCTTAGATGAGGAAGATTGTTTTTATAAAGAAACCAAAATCAACAATAAATAATAGACCATAAAGTCTAGATCAAATTCCACTTTTGATCCCCAGGAAGGCTTCACGAAGCGCTGCATGCATTAAAAAACCCACAGGCTGACCCAATTAAGTCCATACCTCATCATTCAGAGCTACTACAAACACTTCAAGTCTTACTTTGAAATTTTTTTTACTCTACCTCTTGAAAACACCAAGCACAGTGTGGTCCGGAAAGCAAACAATCTTCACAAGTCACTGCACTTTCCTGAGTACAGGTCCCTAAATTTAAATCCAACAAGATAAAAGACAATTAATAATGTGTTTAATCACTCAGTGTATGAAGATTCTCATCAGTTAGAGAATGTGGGAGGTGAAAAATGCACACATTTATCCATACTTACTATTACTGATAAAATTCCTTCATAATGGTATTTCTATTGGTAGAAGATATAACTTTCTAATAAAAATTAAACCCCCACAGTTGCTGTCAATTAACATACTTACTTTTGCATACTTTATGGATGGCATTCACTGAGAACATTACTTGTTTTCTCCAGTGTACCTGATAAACTGTTACATGCGTTTCTGGTACGGTGCAGGTAAGATTCTCAACATAACCAGACACATTAAAGGAACAGATTTATGTTCACTCTATATGCTTAAAATTTCTTCACTCAGGTCTCTAGATATGATTTTAATATATTGTGCAGGTGCCAGTGAAACTCCCAGTCACATGTATAGTATTAAAGATTCCCAGCGGATCAAACAGTGATTAGTAAAACCAAAATTGCTCAAACGCCCTTCTCTTTCGCACATGTTGTGCTATATAATGACCACATAAATCTTAGATGAATTGGCAGGGTAGCCCTACAGCAGTCTGTCAAAAAACAAAAAAAAAAGTCATTAAACAGAAAGGAATGATTAAATACTGAAGACAGAAAGCTCTTTCGTACCAACTTCGAGCAAGAAACAATGCAAAAATGGTTTTGTAATGGATCTCCCTACCCCCGAGCCTTACCTTGCACACAGTTATTTCTTTGCAGAAATAGGAAACAGAGGCAAAGCAATTCAATCCCCATTCGTTTTCAGTGCTGGCTGCGTGACAAAAAAATATTAGCATGTTAATTATCGTTGGCGTAAAGGTAGAATGTCGTAAAAATCATACATTCCCAGAGGATACGTTTTCAGATGTCACCTACACCGGAATGCGAGGAAACTTCAGCCGTACTGGGACAGACCATGAATAAAAGTGAAAACAAGGGCTACCTGGGCAGGTAAAGCTGTGCATAAAGTAACGTGAGCATGGTTATCACTTCCTTGTTTTCCTGGACTCCTTATAAGGTAGAAGGGGAAAATTCATTCAGGTGAACATTTCTGTCAATCCCAGTCGCTCTGGGTCCTAGAGCAACCCAGCCACAAGAGTGAGTTTTTATGCGTACAGCAACTTTTTTTAAGGCTCCTCTGAAATAATGCTTTTAATCATTCCCCAAGGAAGTGCATTAGGCAGACAGGTCATAGGATTGCCAAGTGAGTATACCTGGAGAGACGTAAAAATCCCATTTTTTCAGATTTCCTGATGTGGATGGAAACTTGTAAAGGCAACTGTGGAAAAAAAGAAAAGCAATCATATATGAGAACTGGGGATCTGGCTTCAGTAATTCAAGATACAGAGTACATTCATTTTATTAATATTGCAAACTGAAAAAGAAATGCTGCAGTTGGGGATTTTTTAATATGTAGAAGGAGGAATAATTGCATTCTCAGTTCTGCAACCGACTTGGGGAAAAAAAAAAAAATCACGTCAGCTGTGTAGTAAGTGGCCAAATACAGCACAGATACAACTATATAACAAGTTATTGCTTTCTCTGTTTTTTTTTCCCCACCTGGAATGAAGGCAAAAAAAGGCATTTCTTATAATCTTATTAAAGGAAATAAAATTTCTTATTTCGAGATTCCATCTCTTCCCATCTTGTGTGCTCTGCTATTTTCTGTTTTGAAAATCCTTTGTTCAGGACAAGCCTTCTCTTATCATAAGGGTTTGCAACCAACTCTACACAGTGCAGCATAAAACTATAATTTCATCAATTGTTTTGCTGGAGTGAAAACCCATATCCTTTTTTATTCTACAGCCAGAAATCTTACCAAAGCTAGCTTGTAAAGACTAAGTTGCTCTCACCAAAAGCTAGCAGGATCAGACCTCCCTCTTCAAACCAGTGGTAACTTGGGGCAGGATGTGATGATAGGGATGAGTCTATACTAGTTAAACTCGACATGCCTGGAAACATTCCTGGGCACTGAGGCCAACTGGCACAGACAGACCTGAGTTTACACTTGCAAACCACCTATTGGGACCATTCTAGCAGCCAAATTGTGCCCAGAAATTGTTTGCAGAGAGCGTTAATTGGAAGAGGTCAAATTCATGTCAGGGAGCACTTTAACAGTTTAATAGCACAGACAATCTCATTCTAGTGCCTGGAAATATTCCCAGGCACATCCCATTTTACTAGTATTTGCACAGTCTATGGGTAGTTTCACAGCAGCTCAAGTTGGATTACATCAGGCCAACCTTTGCCCTGCAGTGGCGTTCCCACCCCTTCATTCCTGAGCTCATACTCAGTAAAAAAAATCCTTGTGTAAGTGCTATCCAGCACACCTTATTTCCCTGGGTTTAATTTACATTTATGTATGTGTCCTTTGATATTGTTGCTATGTCTACAGCTTTGCAGAGCTCCAAAACCCAGCACTTTCCCTCTCAACGTAGGTCACTTTGTAGATCTTACTAGCCCATAGTAATACAATAACACTTTAAAGTGCTCGGAGGACTGGGTGGCAGCCCTTCATCCACCGAAAAGTAGCAGACACCAGCAATGGCACAGATTAAGGGCCAACCAACTGACAAGCTGGCAACTAGCTAACACTTATTCTTAGGTTCAAGATAAGAAACTTTTTAGTGTAGAGAGAATGAATAATACAGCCCACATAAAACTTACCAATTCTGTTTTGATATTATCAGTTGCCTATTTGCTTGTGTAGTAATATTTTATATAGGTCTTGGCAAAGACAACATGACTGGAGGCTGAGTGCCTGCCTCTGTATGGGATGCCTGCCAAAGACTATCTGAATAATTCTTTCCTGAATATAATAACTAACTTTCTGCAAATTATTAAGAACAGACCTCCTCAGATTGTCCAGAGGGAGAGAAGGAAAAGAAAGTAGCAGGACAAACAACAAAAAAACATAGGAAAAAAAGTGAGAAAAGTCAATGTCAGCTTTGATCTTTAAGAACACACACAACAAAAAGCTCACTAGACTGGATAGAGTGGGAATTCAAACTCAGCGATAAGGGTGCAGGAAGTTAAGAGAGGTCCAAGAAGGGAGACAGCAGGTACCAAGAGTAGATCTTGGGCAAGGCAAGAAAACCTAGGCAGGAAGACGCTAGATGATTCTTGTTTGGAAATGTCACCAAATATCTTGCGTAATATCTAAAGGCAAGTTAACCAGGAGCTTCCTCTACTAATTTAATGCTTTGGTGTCTTGAACTATCACACGGGCTAGACGAGCAGAATCACAATCCAGAGAGCCATGCTGATGTGGGGAAAACACGTACAAGCCTTTGGGATCCTGGCATTGTTTGGTTTGACAGCAAGGTTTCCTTTCTTTATAAAATAAGACAGAGTCTTGTTTTGTGCAGCCAAATTAGAGGCATCAATTCAATGAGATATAACAAAAAGGTAGTTTATATTACAGACAGAACGCAATTATCGTTGTTTTCACCAGCCACTACATATTCATTTTGGAGCAAATTCTGGTCTCAATTAAATCAGTGTTACAGTTGTATAATAACACATCAGAACGGAAACCATCTGCTTTTCTTTCAGTATGGGCAATACTGAACAATGCAAGTCTGTGGTCCTTTAATTTGTATAGGATAAAATCTTTAATGGATTTTCCCCCATACCTGGCACTTACAATACATGAAGTGGGCACAGAAAGATATTCTGTTCATCCAATCAACTTTAAAGAAATTCATGGCAAGTAACAAACATTGAATATCGAGGTAGAGAAAGCAAGCAAGCTAATGTAATAAACTCACAAAACATTAGACTCGAGTTGTATTTCACTAATAATAGCAGGCTTTCTTTTTCTCTAGAACAACGGTGTGTCTTTTCTAACTCACTGAGCTAAATCCACAAGTCAGCCTGTGATGGGTTTGTAAAGACTCCAGTATGGGAAGTGTTTGCCTACAGGACCATGCCTCTCCATTGGTCCATTCAAATGCAAAAATTACTTCATTTTCAAAAAAATACCAGCTTCTCCGTCAAATAGGGTATGAACTGATATAGCATAATTACACATACAGGGAGACCAGCCCAAGATAAAACAACAATTGGTTCCTTTTTTGCTAGACAAAACCTGGAAGAGGAGGCATGCTGGCTCCAGCAAAACCTTATCAGTCAACATAAGAGATCAGTATGTCCCAAGCTCATCAGAGCAAGGAAAATCGCTTTTAATTAGAAACTGAAGAGCTATCCATATGGAGGAGAAATTCTTGTAAATGATCCCTTGGCCTCACACATGACCCAGCTCTTAATCCCCAACGCTCTTCTCATACACACTATTATCCTGAAAGACTGGAAAAACCCCAGAGTAATTTAAAATCTGAATGTCCCACAGGTTGAGACAGTTCTCAGAATATTACAAACATGAGGGGAAGTGTCTTCTGCATTTCAGAAAAACATGTCACTCTTCTTGCCCTTCATCAGAGATTTTTGTGGGGCTGGAAGCTGTGATGCAGGGTCTCCCTTCTCTCCAGCATATACAGTGACATTCACCTCCTCATTGCATCTGTAAGAGGCAAAGGGCTACACTCTTTCAGTCAGAGGCACGTTGCTTTGTATTTGAAGCATCTGGTGATGGTATTCTCTCCCTGTCTGGCTTCCAAACCAAATCTGTCTGAAAAACTCCTGTCAATCTCTAATGGGGAATCAAAGTAGCCTTTAAAAGTTTGGGTCAAACTTTTTAAACAAAAAGATAGCAACTGAAGAATATGCAAAAGACGTATGTTCTGTAGAGGCACAGTCAAATGCTTCCAGGCTCCTGGGCCAGCAGAAATGGAAAGCATTTTCTTTGGAAAAAGTCTATTCAGAAATATATCCCTCAGCAGCCTGGCTGACCCAGTTCCAATGAATTGCAATGACAGATGCTTCAGAGGATTCCTCTCAATTAATTAAACAACAAAGCCTAAAAACAATTTCTAAGCATGAAACTTAAATTTGTCTCTAAGGAACTAGAGGTGGTTTGAGTAGCCATGTATCGGCATGAATCTCCTGCAAACAGGATTGTCCAGCACAGATAGAAACCACACACAAACAGTGAAATGATGCTGGAAGGACTGTCCTGTCTCTGGCTTTGCTGCGGCATAGGTCCTGGCATTGTTTTAAGGAGAGCTGGTAAAAACATTTAAAGAGGAAGGAACAATCCGCAATGAACAGTTATATTTAATGGACAAATTCACAGTGATGGTCAATGTGACTACTCAACAATTTTTACTACCTTTTTTTTAACTTGAAATTTTTTCTAGATATAAACCAATCACGTCACCTATCAAATCACTGTGTAAAATAAATAAATGTATATGGATTTATAAATTTTAAGTGCTTCGTGATACCGTTTGCTATCTCCTTCTTTGTTAATCACCAAGGTGACAGATGGGTATGGCTCCAGCAGAAACCACCATAAGCATTCAGCTGATGTACAAAAGACATGGAGCCTGCAGCAAACAAAGATCTGAATGTGCAGTGACTGAGCTGCCTCGGTCTAGCTCCTGTGTTTTGGGGTGTACTAATATCACACTCTGTAAAGGGCCAAAAATCTGCTATGTAGGATAACCCACAGAGCCCACCTGAGATGTGGGCATGTGTGTGGAAAAGACAAAGCTCTTTCTCTCCTCTCCAGGTGTTTTTGCTACACAGAATGGATAGCAGCTTTGGAAGATGAGGGGCATCTGTAGCTCTTTCCAGTAAGTTCCGGGAGGTGAGGAGCCACACAGAAAAAGGGAACTTTTCCTCTCCAGCTTCAAGCAAAGTGGGTGTTGGAGATTCATGACTCAGGAACTGATTCATGCTCTGGTCTCCTCTCATTTCCGGAGCAGCGCCCTGCTGTTAGACGAGGGCAGAGAGTGAAGTCAACAACCTACCTCTGAACAAACAGAGAGGAAGAGGAGGTAGAAGGAGGAATTGCTCACCGCCTGTGCAATGAACAGGCAGGCAACTCAGGGTGTTTTCAATTCATATTTACTTTGCCCATAGTTCTGACCTGGCCGGTTCCAGCTGAGGGCGTGAGCAAACCTTTGTCCTCGGTTTCTTTCACATGGGTGAGCACCTTGAAAGATTTGTTTGCTTTTCAGATTTGAACACACTCTCACACTCAAAGAGAAATAACCTCCAAACTGCAGAAGGGCCTGCCAGTCAGCCAGCCCCTGGCACTCAAAATCTGCCAGGGATTTCCACACAGCCTATCGAATCTGGCTTTGGTTTCTGTTTGCTTTTCACAGTTGCATTGTACACCTTTGTTCTCCCTTTGCTATAAAAGCCTGGTGCTGGGACATCACACCAGGCACCTCTGTTCAGGGCTGGCGCAGGGTTGAACACACTGGTAGTGGGAACCACACTGAGCACAGACTCCACAACACCCAGATCTCCCACACTCCAGCTCTACAGCTTTCTGTAACTTCTTTCCAATTAATGCTAAGTGCAAACTGGACTTACCATCCCCATTACAGATGGGCCAAAGTGAGTCCCAAGACAAGCAGGTTGCAGCAGCCTTAAAAGAAACCCAGAGCTTTAGCACATACTGCAGCAGAAGTAGAAGAAGGCTGGGCTAGAAGACAGCCTATATAGGGGACTTTCTTTTGAAAAAGACAGTAGGGCTGTGGAAACACCATGTATTTAGGCATGATTTATCCAGATGTAAATTCCAACTTGCTGAGCTGGGGTTAAATCATAGCATCATCAAATTGTAGAATGGTCAGTTGGAAAGGACCTTAAAGATCACCTAGTTCCAACACACCCTGCAATAGACAGGGACACCTTCCATTAGATCAGGTTGCTCAAAGCCCCATCCAACCTGGCCTCAAACACTTCCAGAAATGAGGCATCCACAATTTCCCTGGGCAACTTCTTCCAGTGTCTCACCATCCTTGTAGTGAAAATTTTCCTCCTGATATCTAACCTAAACCACTTGTAAAAAGCTATTCCATTCTGGTCTTACGCACAGAAAATAAATCTATCTTATGGCTGACCTTGCTGTACTTACCCTACAGAAGGTCATTGCCTTGCACAGGGTTTGAGTAAGATTAACCTAGAATAACCAAAACAGATAAACATGTTTCACTCAACAGCTGCTAAAAACAGAGCCTGAAACCAGCTATGTTTCTGAAGCTTTCCCGGAGCTATTCTGAACTTGGCCAGGATGCTTTTTATTTACAGGCCACTTGGTGCAGGGTCTTTCCGAGAAAAGAATGGGATTTAGGGTTTCAGGAGCCTTTTGTGCAGAGTGCTGCCATCTTCTGGCTGCTCTACTACCCTGGAGGAGAGAAACGTCTAAAACTTCAACGGAAAAAAGGTGTTCAGATACCGACAGCCCTATTGCCTTTTAGCAATACTTTACTTTGTAAGAATCTTTGGAGATGTTCTTACCTTTGTCAAACAATTTGTTCATTTATATTATGCGTTATAATTTTTTGTTGGTGTGCTTTTTTTCCAATTCCTGTCTCATCCTCATCTGTCACAGTAAACAGAACATTATTTCTAGTGTCTTTGTTATAAGCTCAGTTACGTGATTCTGAAATTTCAGAAATCTTTTACAATATCTTTGTCAGCATAAGTTATTACCACATTTTGAAAATCTTATCTTCATGTTATATGTATTTCATATGGAAATAGGAAGGAAATTTTAATCAACACTGTCTGCTCACGTGTAAACATAAACATTGGAAAAACAACCTTATATAGAAAGATTAGTTCTTCTACAATTCTTATGAAAGAACTGGTAAGAACTGTCAATACACATACATCTAACTAAAACCATGAAAGACTAAGAACTTGTAAACAGAACCATCTCTAAATAAAAATAAAATCAACTATATCAATTCCAAGTATTTTGGCTGAGTAATATTAAAAACATATGTCAGGGCAGAATGTCCCTAGCAATGTTTTCCAGGAGTTCAATATACTGTCAATAATATTTGATCCACTGATATCTTCTGCTTCTTATCTCCTACATTTGCAATCACATTGCTGTGCTTCAACTGGACATTTAGCATGCAGTTACCGACAATTTTAAAACAATTTTTAAAAAAAATTAATTTTTAACATTTTGCAGCATGTCAACATGTCACAGAAAGCCACAGGGTCATGCTTTCCATCTGAAACAATAAATTAACAAAAAATTTCAAAAAATATTGTTGCCACAATAGTACAAAACACAACACTTGCAAAGGAGTTCATAGATACTTCCCGTGTGCCCTTTCACCTTACACAACTGTGTTAATAAACTTCTGAAAAATCCATCATGAGACTACTCAGACGCTTTAACTCTGTGGCAGCAAGGCAAATAGAAAGTGGCTCTACTCACCTTTATGGCATATGCCAGAACTAGGGGAATTCTGTATTATCCAGTTTGCAAGTGACTAAGTTCCATTTTACTGTGCTACTCTCACCTGCAGTGGTTTGTTCCTGTCACTCTTACTAGAAGACTGTTTCAGAGACTTCACTGTTCTCATGACTGGAAATGGCCTCAGCTCCAGCCTGGAAGAACTTTCAATTTATATCCATTTGTCTTAATGGCAACATTGTCTGGTAACTTAAATAACTTCTTTCCTTTCCTAGTATTTGCCCTGCCCTCCTTTCCCCTCCCCTTGATGTATTTATAGACAGCAATTGTATATCCCTCATTCTTTGTTTTGTCCGGTACTACTTCTCTGCATTTCTTTCAACCCTCTTTCCTAACTATGGGTGACAGACTGTTCAGAGTAGTCCAGAAGAACTTTGACCGGTGCCTCCTACAGCGGTGTCTGAACTTACCTCTCCCTCCTTACCTCTCCTGTATCATACCTAAGAAGGATCTTTTTTGCCTTTCCCATCGCTCCATCCCAACAATCGTAGCATCCTCCTACAAATGACCAAGACATTACAGTCTTTCTTTTGCCCAACCGATAAGCTACAATTTATAACAGAAGTCATTTCCACCTCAGTTTTTGCATGACCTGGCACTTGTGCTATTAAATTCTACCCCACACCTCCAGCTCTCAAGTTCTCCTACAATGTGTATGTAATAGTATGGGTATTTTTCTCATCTGACCATGACACTTTTGGTCATTAATACTTAAAGCATTAATACCTTCAGAGACCAGCTGAAACTATGATGCTTGAAAATCTCTACCCAAAGTTTACATTGCCCGATAATTCCCTTTCCTGAACAGAAGGGATCATACTTACATTTCCTCAGCCCTAATGCATTGCATTAAGCATTTATTGCTTTCATCCCACTTTCTGCACTTTATTGCCACACATTTACTCTTTATGGACAAAATGTGTAAAAAAATTCCATATTATTAAGGTCAGATTAATGAAGCTGTAGAAGTGAAGCTGCTTTTTTCCTCTGCTCTTCTCTATCCTTTGTTTTGACAGCTATTTTAAGAAAAACTTGCTCCTGTACTTGAAATTTAATTTGCTTATTCTTTCAGCATTTTAGGATGGATAACAGACATCATTCCACCATGGGCCTATTATACACTGGATTTACTTTTCAAGTTTGAAAATGTTAGCTTTTATTTCTACAGATTCTTCCCAACCTGATTCTATTTTTCTCCACTCTATACCATCCTCTTCACAGAAATGAAGAATAATAATTTATTTGACTTGGGCAGTATCTACAACATCTATAATCTCTATCCCATCCTTGCCGCATATCAGACCTCCATTTAATTGTGTAGTGGAAGAAGCTTTCAGTCTTTCAAATTTAGTTTACAGATGGTAAGTCTGTAAACTCGACAAATCTGACTGTACTTTCTGCTGCTTGGTTCTCAAGATACCGTTTTCATTGACGAACTGGTGTGATGGGGTTACCTTCCCTTATGACTTTCAATTTCTTTGCTCACTCCAAATAATTTCTTTTTTAAGAATTTATTCATCCAATAAGGCACTTACACCCTTCACTTACAGTGCAAAGTGCAGATTTTTAAAATATGCTTTAAGTTAAAGAAATTACAATACTCTGATTTGGAACCTTCATCTATTTGACATCATTAACTAGTTTCTTTAGGTACAACTCTTCAGAAAGACAAATTTTGAGAAACCAGCAGGCCTATTCTTGTCTATCCTTTCACTTTTTTTCAATTTAATCAAGTTGGGATAACTTTAGCTAGGTTATTTTCTACAACCAGCTGCTCTATGTCATCACTACCTAACAAAGACCACCTAGAATAGCATCATGCTAGTCCAGAGACTGCTTAGTGATGAGAACAGCCAGCTATTGCATCCTGGAATAACTGGCTGTACCATTATCAGTAACATTTGCTTTATTCTCTACTTCTGAGCAGTTAAGATCTCCTGCAACAAGAAAACATTTGCAAGTTTCTCTTTCATGCTTGTAGACATCCATGTTAGATACAGGCGTAACAATTCTTTAGCAATCCTTCAGAAGACCTCTAGCTTGACAAATTCCATTCCGCCCATGCCACCTCTCTCTGCTTCTGTAGGGGACTTCGTTACTACAGAGTGATGCCTCTGTACCACTTTTTATTTCAATTTTTCTTAACAGCCTACACATTGATTTAAGTGCATTTGAGTCATAGATTACCCATCCACCATACTTCAGTACTCTTGGGAGATTTGGGGCCATTCTGGGTACTGCACACAACAGATCTAGGCTGCATCTGTTTGCACACGATTTTTGTACACAAACATCTTGGCTTATGTTCTATGATAATGTGCAAATTTTTTTAAATTATGTTGCTTACATCCCTTTTAACCCTGACATCCAGGCCATTGACATCACATTCCCACCCATGTCAGTACTGACTCCTGTTCATTTTGCTCCCCTCTAGTATTTCTTTCTCCCCAATACATTCACCACTTTCTGCTTTTTCAGAACCAGGTATGGAAGTTACTTACGAGTGTCCTCCAACCTTCTCTCCCATTTCCTAGCTTACAATCCTTTTACTGATTATATTGATATGTAAATTCATATTGTTATCATGTATTATTCTGTAGTATACTATATGATGTAATCACCGTATATTATACTGATATCAACTCTAGCAATCTTGGCTCCAGAAAATTAATACCACATTTGCTCCAATGGAGTTCATCTAGTTAGTGTGAAAAATCCTTTTTCTTCTCCAAAGTTAAATGCCTGACAACACTCCTCATAACATTGATTCTTAAGACATCTGCTGCTCTTTATTATCTTGCATGCTTTAACACACCCTCTTCAGGAATGAAACATTGCAGTGTGAGCTTTTCCTTCTGGACAAACCTACTCACACAGATTTCCCCTGTTCTGTGCTCCTCTCAGTACTCCCTCCCCCAGTCTTTTATCCTACGATATGAGCTGGTACAAAGTTATATTTCATCCCAGAGATGATTGCATTGCTACAGATACTAAAATGGCTACTGTTTTATAAATTGAATAAATAATAAAACTGCATGCACATACAGCGCGTGCATCTGCTTAGAATACAATCATTTTAGCTTGAAATTACGCTGTAATAGTACTGCTGACTTCACATTTATGGTGGTTTTAAAATAGCTTCAGTCAAAATAAATGTAGTTTTGAATGAAAGAGAGCGAAAGCTTGAATATACTTTTGAAATTGAGTAACTACGTGAGATGTCTCATCAGTTCTCCTGAAGATATTTTTGTCATTGGGAGTTAATCATTACCTGAAGCTATGTGAAAAACCTATTCAATGCCAGTCTACAATACAGTGTTGTGTTAGGGAAGAAATGCAGACATTGAGTCATAGCTGTCAGCTATTTATTATACTTCAGTCAGTTATGACATGATTCTTTCCAACAGTATTCTTGCTTTTGATTTACAGTAAGATACTGATCCAGTGGATGAGATTCTCTCAATTAGAGCAAGACCTTGTCCACCTTAATCAGGAGACACATTTGAGTGTCTAACTACCATAAGGTCACTACAAAATTTTAAAAACTGTGTGAAATATATAAATAAGGCTGAAGAGGTTAACGTGTTAGCATGAATTTGGGAGAGGCATCTGAATGCCTCTTTTACATCAGAGAATGACAGCTGTGCTCAGTAATGTCTGAGAGCCACAGGAGAGACCAAGGAAGAATTCAAACAGTTCAAACGCTGGTGTTCTGGTGGCACGCTGGGACCCTGCCAAGCCACAGATGTGGTTATAAGCAAACCTCCAGGGAATGGCAAACACGGGTCTTGGGCTAACACACAGGAGGTGCCTCACTCTGCCTTTTCTATAGACACAGTCAAAAGCAAATGGTTCCTAGCCAAAGGAACCTTTCCTAAAAGGACATCAGGTTCTTACTCCTACACAGAAGAAATCTGGGCCAGAACAAAGTCAACCCAACATATCATTTTTAAATCTAGTAGGGAAGTTCCTCTCTTGCTCTGTAGTGCAAGAACTTTCTTACATATAGAAAAAACACAAACGCTCTTTTCTGCCTGTGTCATGTTAACCTGAAGATAAAAGCAGAAGAATACATGACCTCCATGTCAAAATCATGCTAAAAATTTTGAGTAAGGTTATCTAATAAATAGTGCCAGCAGTGGACTGAACTTGCTTGTCTTGTGGAAAGTACATATCGATCATATTCTCACGATGTCATCACTTTCTGTCTCATTTTGTGAAAGCTGATCAACATTTATGGTTTTAAACATATACAAAAGCAAACAAAACCATTGCAGTTATTTATTCAGACTGTGCTGACACACAAAACTACTCAAAATGCCTGTAGTTACATTACTGATAAAGATACTCATCATTACTAGGTCTCTTTCATTATTGGTTTGCTCACGTGGACTAATAAAGCCTAATTTTCCTTCATCCTGGACTGATATCCGTGTTCTCATGTGTTACCATCTGATTCATACTTCCTTCTTTTACAGCATTATTTTTCTTTTCTTCCCCTGCTGCTTCAAAATCCCCCTCTTCAGTTTATTTGCTATGCTTGTGTGTTGAGCAACAATAGTTTGATTTAGCTCATGTTTCTGAACTTACATATTAATGAATCCTTCAAGACTTGGTATTTTGCTTACATTCTTCTAAGTTCACAATCTTCATAGTATATCATTTTCATTATGATCCTGGTATTGTACTGCCTCAGTAGCAATACTCGAGGAAGATTGTTTCTTGGAAGAAATTGCATCTCTCTTGCAACCAGAACCAACCCAGGCTCAGTGTCAGAGCATCACAAGCTCCAACCTGAGCAGCCTTCCTGGCTGAAGAAATTCCTTAGTGCAGCTCTTCCGGAGAAATCTGACAATTTCTGTTTACAATATCTATTAATAGTCTGAATAACAGCACAGGCATCCCAGAGCCCTTGATCTGATCCTACAAGGACAGCAGGTAAATATTGCCAGAAAAATAACAGTCCGGTGTTGGGAACAGGGGAATTCCAAATCCAAACCTGAAAGCCCAGGTGGAAAAGGGCCAACTGCAGGAGGTGTGGAAGCCAGGAAAGGGTCAGAGAGGGAGCAAAGCTTGCTGAAACTGGTTTTAGGTATTGGCCATAACTTTAATACCCATTGCCACCAGATAAGAGGAATTGCTGCTAGAGTGGCACTGTGGAACCAAAGGGGACAAAGAAGTATCTTCTGGTGATCATGAGGATCATCATTATAAGTTTGTTTTCTGCCCTGGGGAGAGAGAGCAGCATTTGCAGTCCTACCCTGTAGATAATTCTGCTGAGGGAAGGGAAAAAAACCCTGTCTGCATGACCTTAATAAGACACCTCTGCAGACAGAGCTAGGAGTTTTATCATACAAATGCTGTTCCTAGGTAGTCTGGCAGGGCCTCATTTCAGGAGCAGCTAGTACCAAATGAAATTTCATTTTGATCACGCTCTACCTCCCAGCTGACAGATGGCTGCAGATGGCCGAGCGTTGCCTTGTCACAGCCTTCAGGCTCCCCGGGTGCCAGCAACGGGAAACAAACCCTAAAGAAGAAACACCTGGCCCCAGGTTTGCACCTCTGTACCCCTGAGAAAATGATGAGAACCGCTGCAAGAGCAGCGCTGCTCCGGCTCTGCTGGTCTGCTCAGCCCAGCCGCTTCGGTTGTTACTGGAAGAAAGTGCCGAGCAAGTGTACACGGAAAATCTCATGCATTAATTTGCATTGTCTTGTAGCAGAAAGCAGGTTGGATGAGAGCTTTCAATACCATTGAGATGCTGACCAGGTCACAGAAGTTCAACTTAAGAGACGTATTTTTATCTTCCTAAGCTTTCAAAATTCAATGTTGTTAATGACAGCACAGGCATCTTACGAATTTCCCCAAGCCCCTTTGCTCTTAACAGTTTGAGTGTTTGAATTAAAGCTTTAACAGAGAAGTAGATAAGGACTACTGTATCATTTTCCTTTTGTGGCATACTTCAGCAAGCTGATGCAGATTGCTAGGTCAATGAGATATATTAATATTATAAGACACACCATGTGTCAGTCCAAACACATTAAAGGCTGATGTTAAGTTTTAAACATAGGTCATGAATCACTCATACTTACTCAGCCATCCAGAATTAATATGAAAAGTATGAGTAACAAGGTGGGGGTGGGAGGGGGGTGGTGTTTGATTTGTTTTTATATAAGCAGTAGGATGAGGCACCTGAACTAAGGTTCATACGAGACAGCAACTTTAATTCAGCTCATGTATAAATCATTCAGACACTTAGATCACGACACAGAAAAACCTACATTTACATTTTGCTGAAGACCTCACCATAGCTTTTTGAGAACTAAAATGTTGACAACTTGATTTGGGGGGAGACTGTTAAGACCATCAAAGACTAACCAAAAAAATTTGTGCATATACACCCATCCCCCTACACCTTCTAAAAAAAGTTGTCCCCTGCATCTCCCAAAAAGAGAGCAGGTAATATTCAAATTGAATGCTGCTTTACTCAGTTCTTCTCTTTTTGACCATTTATTTATTTGAAAGTTATTGTTAGATAAATTTTCTTTAAAAAGGTGTTCCATTGTAAAATTATTTTGAGTCAGATCTCAACCACACAACTCAGTCACTGAAGTGACTTAGTTTGAGTACATCTTGACTTTATTGGCACTAATGAGGACTGCGTGTCCTACATATTGTAATAAGTATTTACATGATCTTACATACTTTGGACAATATGTTGTCATGATTCGTCATTCTTTATCTGTATTTATTTTTGCTGGTTTTCTTTCTTTTATAGCTCACCTCTACCTAGACCAACACACAACTTCTTACAAACACGAGCTTAATCATACCTAGGCATGCAAGCTCAGTTGGGCAAATAGGCGACGTTCTCTAATATTCCTTGTCAGATTAACAGTTTCCCTTTCTATTTCAGTAGCATGGAAATATTTTGTACTCAGAAAAAAAAAAACAACAACTTTATTTTCTCCTCCTTCTTCTAAATGTGCTTTGATGAAGTGTCTGATGATGACACTCACTATGGACTATTATTAAAAGTACTTGCTGCAACAAGATTACATATTCACTTTCCACACATTTTTGGCGAGTCTGTGGTACCCCGGAACCTGTGCCTGTCACAGAAGCACACAGAGAGCTGGTTTTTTAGCATACTGACTAGCAGTAGCTCTACAGTGAAAGACCATTGTTCAAAAATGGCACAATCATCAGAGGTGGTGGCACAGCACAAGAAATGCTGAGAGCATTGCAGCCAGAAACGCAAGTAACAGGTCTATTCATAGCAGCGCTTTTCCCCAGGGGATGGCGTCTTGCGAGTGACTTCATTAACTGCTGACAGCAGACAGACTGCACTGCGCTGGGAGTGAAAGGGAAACACTCATCAGATGGCCCCAGCCACAACTGAGGAAACGCACAGAAGAGATAACTGGCAAGAGTGGTGCCTTCCTCACTGTTCAGAAGAGGTTAGTCACATCCCTAAATTGAATGCTCTATCCCTTTCCTTTGGGTACAGCAGTCTTCTTGTGTACAGACCCGCTGTTTGCGCAAAGGGCGCTGCTGTCAAGTCAATGCGCTCCTGGAAACTTCCCAAGCTGTGGAAGGTGGGGTCTGAATTCCAGATCAGTTACTAATTGTAAGGAAAATCCCCAAATATCTTGGCATTTATTACTTTCATAAGTCAGGAGAAGACATCTACTGAACCTTGTTGGCTGTCATTCAATGCTGTGCTGGTTGTTTGACCTCTCACACCATGTGCAGCAAGACTTCCCTCTCTGCATGGCCAGCAGGACGTGCACTCTTTTTGGCGTTTCCAGCACATTTACTCACAGAAAATGAGTCACACAGCCCAAAAAACCTGCATCCTTAGAACCAGGGATCCCCACTCCCTCCACAAACTTAAAACCATCCATCTCTACCAAACAAACTTTGAGGCCCTTGCGGGTGCTCTCCACACTTAAAAGATCGTACCAACAGCTAAACAGCTGATAGCCGAAACACAGGATTGTCTACACACAATTACTTCCTACTATGCTCCAAAAACATACAGAAGAACACATCACCTTACCTCCTGTTCCCCAGTACGCTTGAGCATTTTTTGGGTGTTGAGCAGACTCTCTGACACTGCAGCTGTCCTTACACCACAACTGAGCTTTCCGCTGGATCATGGGCAGCTTCTCTTTCTCCACACAGCAGCTGCTTTGCTCCTTGCCAGCACTTCAGCCAAGCCTTCTTTTTTAAAAGCACATCACCGTCCTACTCCTTCTAATTTCAGTTTTCTCCATGATCTCTCCAGGCTCACCACATGACTGTGTTTCAAACAACTAATACCTTGATTATTGGCTTTCTTTAGCAGGTTTTCTACTCTCCAAACCCTATCTCCTCTAGGAAGTTTAAAGAAAACTGGCCTAAAATCCTATTAGTGAAAAGTTCTATTCTCTCCAGAGGAAACACTAACAGTCCTTCATAACCAAGCAGACTATTTATAGGAATGGTGACAGTGTGTCTAAACCCACAGTACAATGAGCATGAGGCAGTCCACACGAGACATGATGACAGAGGCTGTTCATAAATTCAGAACTAGAATTCATGTGCTGTACATCAGTAGAGATTTAAGCAACCACTTTCTTTCCATACTCCAGAGGGAGCACAGGGACACATGCCACTTGAATAATTATTCCATTATTTTAAAGGCTAATTGAGGCTATTCAGATTTTTAAACATTTTGTATTACTTATAATCCTAATCCACTCCCTTTCTGCAGTGCAGTGCTTCTGCCTCTCACACACTTGCTTTCTCCCCAGATCACACACGTTTTCTGAAAGTGCTTCTCCCCACAAATTGCATTGCAGGTTGATCTTAGTAGACCTAAAATTAGGTCCTTTAATCTGAGGAGCAGGTTACAATTAATTTGGCATAAACAACAGATAAACCCAGACAAACCCCAGCCCAAACCAGAAGTGGCAGGAAAGCAGAATTACCTTCAGGTATGAGCAAGAAAGCATCAGTACAAGCTGAGCTGCAAATCGGAGCAGCAAACATCTGTAACAGTCTTTGATGGTAGTGAGCGGGAAGCTGAGCACAAAGAGCAGAAGCATCCTAGTATATACATCATTTCCCTGGGCAGGAGATGAAGAGCTGGGAGAGCACCATAAGGAAAGGGAAAGCACACAGAAAGCAGGCAGGGAGGAAATGAGGGTCTAGTGTAGGGTTAGGGAAGCACTTAGTGAAGGATTGGAAAAACCTGAGAAGAGGCAGGGGAAGGGCATTACTTGGAGTAGCTGAGAGCCGTGGTGCTTGGCACACCTTGCAGTGGCACAGCAGGGTTGGCAGCCCACCGACCCCTTTCCCATGGACAGGCTACCCTGCTCCAGGGGCAGAGGAACCCAGTGCAGATCCTGTGGGCCTCAGTCCCAGCTGAGGACTTCTCACCACCAGTACTGCCACTTTCCTGCTACACACAGTAATAAATAAAGCAACCAACCCATCCCTGCAAGACCCAAGCAGGAAGATCTGCTCTTCCCTGGTCATGTCCACCTCACCCTGCCTGGGGCATGGCCCTTTGGTCTGATGCACACAGCTGAGGAAACAGCAAGGCTCCACGCTGATTCTCCCTGTGCTGCAAGCACGTGGGGTGTGGTGCTGCTGAGTAAACACCCTGTATTGTCCTCTTCCCCTCCCTGCCATCAAAGAAACAAACCCTCACCAAACTTCACTCACCTTGTGCCTGTGGGTAACTCCCACCAGTGAGCTGGTGGCACAGCTCCTGCAACAGCTGCAAGGTCCTTCAGAGGGTGGGTGATGTGGGGTGCTGCAGAGCACCTCCACAAAGCTCTGCCCCACTCCTGCTCTGCTTGGTGTGTCCCTGTCTTCAGATGGGACCAGCTGTGCTGCAATGCCATGCTCAGGAAAGACCATGACCTGGAGAGCAGACCCTGGGGAGGCACACTGTGGTGACCACTGGAGGTTACTTCTTCATTGTCAGTGTCACCCACACCTGTCAGCTTTTTGACAGAAAGTTGCCTTGTGCTTGAAAATGGCTCTGTGTTCAGTCCAGCCTGTGCTGAGGTATGAAAAGACAATGGTGGAAAGCAGCTTCCTCTGAGAGCATCCAAGGTGGTGCTTCAGAGGGGAGGGAGAAGGGGAACAAACAACAAGCAGAAGAGCTTCAGGGAGCTGGGCATGGACCCGAAGTATAATTGATAGGAGCAGTGGTAAGGTCAGGGTAGGAATAGCAGGTTATACTGTAAGAGAAGAGTCACTTAGAATTGGATAGAAAAACTAGCAGAAGAAAATTTTTGCTCTGAAGGAACTGTAATACTTGTTGCTCCCTATAATGCCACATCATGGCTTTTCATTGATACTTCCCTGGAAGCTAATGAGGGCCTAAAGTTGTAAACTGACAGTTGATTAGGAGGCCAGAAGTGCCTGGAGAACATAGAATCATAGAATTGTCTAGGTTGGAAGAGACATTTAAGGTCATGGATGTAGAAGGACACAGCAGGAAAGCCCACATTCCTCCAGCCAGGAGCTGTACGGGGTGGGAGGCACTTCCCTGCTTTCTTCTGTTTCTGGCTGTCAGCTGCAGTTAGTCAGATAAAATAAATCACCTCAGCAAGCTCTGCCCGGCACATGGGGTCACAGAGCAGCATGCTTGTGATATGACAAAAGCGTGATCTACTGGTGGCAGCCAGGGAACACAAGGTGAGGGAGGTCCCACAGGTGAGACCCAGTCTGTCAGAAGGATCAGTGACCTCCCTTGACCTCACACAAACCCAGCAGCCTAGCTCCTGCAACAGCCACTGATATGCATTTATATATATATTTATGTAATATAAACCATAAAGACTATTTTCCTGGGCTTTCTAGGACTGTGACACCTTGGGGAATTCTATTAGGTACCATTGAAAACGGAATTTAAATGTCTACATAATTACTTTCTAATGACAACCAGCGATAAAACTTCCCTACTGAACTTTTGTGCCATGTTCAGTATAGTGGAAAAACACAATATATCATTATGATAGATTTTGCATAAAAGTACTGTTAGTTTGTCAAAAGATATTGGACTAAAACGTGTAGATTCCAGGTAATTTATTAGATTTGAGAGGTTTCTTTGCTTGTTCTTAGGATTTTTGTCTACTTAAATAAATGTAGTCTCTTCTTAAGTGCAGCCTGTCAAATCCTCCTTTCAGTACAGTGTCTACTTTCTAGCACATTATCCTTTCATTTGATTTTTGAACCTGATGACTCAAGGATAGTTATGGAAACTCTGAACAGCTAGGATGGTCCTGGTCATGACAGGATAGTCACGGCCATACGCTGGGGGGAGGGCAGAATATCTTAATTTCTCATTAGTTTTCATATGGGACCCAAGCTCGTGTGACTCAGGTTGATAGCACATTGTTGTGGCTCTTATCCTTTGTGCATCAACTTAATACCGAGGTTGCAGCAAATGGTAACTGCGACCTTTGCTTGTCCCTTGGGTGGCATTATGCTTTCCCCTTTTGGAGGAAACATTACATAAACAATGAAGGGAGCCGAATTTAGACTTTGATACCCAGACTTGCCTTCTAATATGTGTGACTGAGTAGAGATTAAGAAAGCAAAGGACATTAGCAGAATTAGTATGATTAATGGCTCTGGAGAAAGTAATTTTTAAAGCTGTCTCACTAGCAGTACCTGAAAATACATTTAAGGGGCTTCTGGAATGATATAAAAAAATTCACATGAAAAGAGAAAGGCTGAGTGCTTCCAACAGAGATGTTTGGATTTTGCCTTTGTTTCCTGGAGGAATATATTGCTTTCCTCTTTGTACAGGCGTAGAATAACTGGAACAGAGTTCATCATTCGATATGTACTCCAAGGAAAAGATTACCCAAGTTGTCTTATTATCATTTTTCTTTTTTTTTTTTCTTTGTACAGGCGTAGAATTAAAATATTACTTTCATTCTTAAATAAAGATCTGAGGCTAGATTCTGTATATAATATATATATACAGAATATATAATTCTGTAACTTCTGATTCTGTTGACAGATTATGTTTTTTCAGTAATCCATAAGGATTGAGAGTCATGGAAAATTTGAAGGGAAAGACAATGTTTGTTAAACACAACTGCATGTCCCCAAATGCACAAACAATAAGGTAAGACCAGAAAATATTTTTCCAGCCTCCTCCCACCCCCAGAAATTCACTGCTTTGCTTCAGAGGAAATGTTTATTGGCAATTGCCTGAACTACATAAAGCTCGCAGCTGCAAGAACAGTGGTGGTAAACCAGAGGATCTAATATGCAATGAACAAATTACATGTAAAATTATTTTTGACAAGCTCAATGAAATCAAACACTATTACTGTTTACGACAGTTCACCTCATTGACCGTATTGAATTTGCCTAGATACAGCCCTGAGAACAGAAACTGTGAACAGAAACTGCAGGTGCCTGGCATAGAAAGTCTAGGTACAGAAGCCCAACAAACTGCTGTGTGTAACTATACTATGCAATATTAAGTAATAGAATTAACTGAATATTTTATGGGACAAAATCTTCTGATGCATATTTATTCAAGATAAAACTTATGACCAGAAATCTCAGGTCTGTGTTCTTGAAGATATTTACTCCATCTATGTCTAAGACTTTGGGTGAAACTAGTGCTAAATTCTTACATCACTTTAGATCACAATGGGCAAATATTGCCTGTACTTGATTTGTAGATGTTAAAGATGCTGGAGCTGATGGTAGAAGCAGTTTATGTGTTATTACTTCAATTACACTACTACCTCAATCAGAAACAGAACTTCATGGCAGAAATAGCACAAATATCATAGAATCTTAGAATGGTTTGGGTTGGAAGGGACCTTAAAGATCATCAAGCCCCAACCCCCCTGCCATGGGCAGGGACATCTGCCACCAGACCAGGTTGTTCAAAGCCCCATCCAGTCTGACCTTGAATGCTTACAGGGATGGGGCTTCCACAACCTCTTTGGGCAACCTGTTCCAATGCCACAGTAAAGAATTTATTTCTAGTATCGAATCTAAATCTCTCTCTTTCAATTTAAAACCATTGCCCCTCATCCTATCACTAGACTCCCTGACAAAGAGTCTCTCTTCAGCTCTCCTGTAGGCTCCCTTCAGATACTGGAAGGCTGGTCTCCCTGGAGCCTTCTCTCCTCCAGGCTGAACAACCCCAGCTTTTTCAGGCTGTCTTCGTAGGAGAGGTGCTCCAGCCCTCTGATCATTTTTTCTTCATATCATTAGATACAACTCATACGCAGAATCTCAACACAGGTGCATTAATTCCACAGCAATTGAGGTAAATTTTGGGGTGCATACCATGCACAGAAGTTGCTACAAAGGAGGCATGGTAATGGAGATGGACTCAAAGTGATGGAGTCTGTAAGTAAACAACAGCACAAGACAGTATGGACTGAAGAGGGGCTTTCTGATGCTACAGGAGTGACCAAGATTCTCTTCTGTTCTTTAGTAAAGAGGACTACTAAGTAATGTGCTGGGGAGAACTACAGGCACCTTTCAGGCTCTGCCCCAGATCAACTATAGTGTCAGAAATTACTATTCAGAACAGATTTTGTATTAAATATATGCAGCTTTATTTCATCAGTCATAAACCTGAGTGGAGTGAAATGAAATGTAGTGTTAATAGTCTCAAAGAATTAATAAGGAAAATTTAGATCAGTCACACTATAATTTTCGTAACTATTAAAATAGTTAACTCTTCTACCATGCAATGAATGACTACAGGTGTTTTGTGGGGCTGAATTCTTAGCAGACATCACAGATAATTTCAGTACAACTGTACAATTGCTTTTTTGAAATATTCTTAATGCAGTAAAGCCAGAAAGGGGTTTAGGCTGCATAAATGTACTATGACCTTCATTTGTGTTTAAAAAAATAAAAGACATTAAGGTGATGCATAGTTACAGCAACTCTGAAAAAAGAGCTAAACTTGAAGTGTGCTTCTTTCAAAGCCAAATCAATTTCTTGAAAACCTTATAAAGTAAAGGATGCCAGTAAACTTTTCATGCTATTTACATAAATTATCAAAAGAAATGAGCAGAAAGTAGTCAGCACCAGTTTTTTATCAATAAACTTGTTGGAACCACAGAGTAATTACTTACAAACAATTTTTTAATTAATCAGTTGCAGGTACTTTGGTATTCTTAGCTGCAAATTACAGCGATAATAGGAACAGACCTGGAATATGTGCTATGAAGCCCTTAACCATGCATTGCACTACTTACCATTCAGGACAGACCTTTCAGTTCAGAAAGTGCTGAATGCATTACCAGGCCCATTGTCCGAAACCTCTGCTAGACGTATCATTTTTCACTATTGTGGTAATAAAGAGATTCCTGGCATTCTGGTATTAAGAAACCAGAAGTAATATATTAGCTTTGCTTTTGCTCTGCTACTTGAAAATGATCACATATGATAGAGCACATAGTTTAGGAGACTATGAAGATAGTATCCTATTGAATGACAGACTGTCTGGTTGATTTACATGAAATACCAAGTGCTTGTATGAGAAAAGGTTAAAATTAGATTGACGAGCAAATGTGCTACCAGACTGCTGGCTGACAAATGGCAAAGTTATGCCAACGTATTACTTATTCTGGAGGCGCCCAAGAAGCAAGCAGGAGGCTAGTAATTCATGTGCTAGAATACATTCACATTTAGCATAAACAAAGAGTCCTCAGGGTCTGCAACAGGAACATATTAGCTATATGTAATTTCTGTCAACAAATAAGTCAGTGGAACAATTTCATATTAGATATGGAATCTGAATGATTCATGTTTTCTTAAGTCAAGTGGGCTGCTCTACTGTCATTTAAATTAGTTCAGAATAATGCCCTGTTGAATGACTACATTGTTCTTTCAATAAATTTGACGGCTGAGCTACATCTTCCTTCCTGCTGCCAGCCACACAATGAAAACACAGGTTAGTTGTGCAGCTTTGCACAGTGGTTCTTAGATTAGTCTGATGGCTTCATGGTCACTCTAAAAAGATAGTCTAGTTCAGTGGTGGTAACTGCTTTGTCTTTCTCTTTTTTTTTCAGCAAGTTCTGTTGAGATCCATGCAGGCAGCTATATTACAGCTCGTTTGCTACGTGTGAACCACAGGAAAAATTTAACTTGCCCAACTGAAGGCACTTTGGTTCTTAAATTCAGCAGTGAATATGCATCACAAACCAAACCTTGGGCTCTGGGCACTCAGCAGGTCTGAAAATAAAGTTCTGTGATTTTATGGGTGCTAAAATCAATAGGGCAGAAATGCAGGACACTGCTCTAAGTATTAGCTTTAATGATTAGTAGCTGGATAATGGTGATAATAAATAATAACCAGTCAGATGCATCTCAATTTTGTTTATAAACTGGAAATACCAGTCTGAAAGAGACAGAAACAAGTTAAATTACTGACAGCAGCTACTTTTTAACTCACCCTACACATAGTAACTAGTTACTCTTAAAATTTCAAAAGCAGTTACCTTATGAAGTGGACAACACAAAACTCTCATCTTCCCTTGAAAATAATGGAAGTTCTGCAGGTTACTCCTGTGTAATCACAGGTTGGCTGTTGGTAGAGTGAATTTTTCAATATGTGAAGATGAACTAAAGAGGAATTTACAGAGCAGACAATATGGGCCTGAACCTGATCTTTACTGGAACAACTTTTTGACATTTTGTTGATGTGAAACTATGCTAAAGCTTTAACAGACCCAAACCCATTTGCCGGCCTGTTTCCTTAGGGAAAAGTGTTCTTCCCTTTCAAATCGCCATGACAGACAGCATGTTAAGGGAGGGAGCTACTTGTCCCTATTAGTCATCACCTTGTCAGGATGACTGGCAGTCAGTAGCCTTCAGGCTTGCTTGAAAAACTAAAGCTAGTTAAGATCTTCTTAAGTCTGGACTGGAGACACACCTTTAGACCCACTGCCCCTCAGTGACACCTGAAAAGCTGGTCCAATATTTTATGACAGGTCTTTAATACGTCTGGTAGTTTCTTCTTCTTCCAAAACTACTGTTAAGTAATGGGAAGGGGAAAAAAAACAGGAATTCAAGGTCTGAATCACAGCAAGGTCTCTTTCTAGCCTCCTCCCCCTGCAGTATTATTCCTGCAAGTGATTGATGGCCAGGGATATGCAGGAACAATTTGTTACTATCTAAAATAGTCCACTAGGGTGCAAAATAACCTCTATAAAAAGAGTAGCCATTTCTGGAAAAAAACCTCTGCTTTTTCAAAGCTGTCATATATTGAATGGAATTTACCATTGGAGCTTCACAAGTAGCTGTTGGAAGCAGTTCTTAAAGTAGGTATTAGGCTAGACTCAGATCTTGTACAAACAGTTGTAGCTCCCATGAGCAGAATCACACTGACAGGCTGGTTTCAGTCCTTTCGGCAAGAGAGAGGCAAAAAAGTGAGAGACGCTAGCAGAGCATCTGCTAGCGTCTTTTAGATCAAAAAAAGTCTGTCTTGTTGGCAGCGCTATTGTCCTTTGGTCACACCAATCCTAATTTGAGTCCTGCTTGCAGCAGCACATAAAACCTGTGACAAACATAGTCATGCTGACATTGAGGTGGATGCCAAAAGAAGATAATCACAAGTACTCGAGACCGCAAAGAAAAAAAAATACACAGAGAAGGAAGCTTGAAAGCT
Source organism: Nycticryphes semicollaris (assembly GCA_013400055.1). Taxonomy (NCBI): domain Eukaryota; kingdom Metazoa; phylum Chordata; class Aves; order Charadriiformes; family Rostratulidae; genus Nycticryphes; species Nycticryphes semicollaris. Next base: position 203,187 of record VXBJ01005165.1, read on the forward strand.
TTCAGGTCTGAAAAAAAAAAAAAAAGTTACTTGGATTTGTGTCTTTTTCTCCCCAGTCCTCATTCAATATAATAAGCAATCCTTGAAAAATTGCAAACACAGGCCTGGATCAGATCCTTTTCCAGAAATTCAAGTCTGTGCCTGTGTACTGTTTAGCCTAAGGCTAGGGTGTATGCAAAACAGAGAAATACTTTATATTTCCAGACTTACAGTATTTTATTCATGTCTGTCTATGAACTGTCCTATTTGTTCTGGTTGCTCTTTGGGTCTTTTATTGTGCCTGATACAGCCATTTGGCCTGGTACAGAAGTGATTCATCTAATTACTTTGAAGAGTGACAAAATCCCCAGCAGAGATTAACAAATGCTTCTTGTAGTCCACATCTAAGAGGAAGATTGTGTGGGTCAGAACGGCTGCCCTCGCCTGGGGCATCAATGATGCTGGCTGTCCAGCAGAACCAGAGGTGAATACAACTGTCTGAAACGCATGTGCAAGCCCAATCCCCTTGAGCAAAAGGGATGCTACAAAAAGCTTCTGAGACCTGAAGCACTAACATCCTCTGTGGGTTACGGTTAATTTAGTCAGTAGATCCAAGCTGTACTACAGACAGACAAGGCAGCAAAAATAACTACTTCTGCTGCGTCCTCCTCCCACCTTCCCCAGCCAGATTAGTAATCTGTATAGACACAAAAAAGGCCATCTTTAGTGACCACTAAAAGGTCCTCTTGAATGAATTGTGCAAAAATGAGCAGCTGTTTCTTTATCCCCCCGAATATTTTGCATAGTTTTGGTTTGTAGTATAGATTTTTCATTTAGCCCCCAAGATACCAGTTTATTTTCAGAGCTTTATTTATGTCCTGAAAAGGTATTTGTTTCTTTTACATTGTGTTTTGAATAAATACAGTTTTAATTGCCTTCGCTTTTACAAAGATATAACAACCATGAAAAGGATGCTCCCAAGAGTATATGCAAATAGACTGGATTTGTGTTAATGGGAAAAAGGTTTCTTGGTCTGGTCTGGTTTGAATCTTTGCAGTCTGCTTGACTTCTCCAGAATTCCCTTGCTGTTTGGCTCCTCTTGTGTTCGTCTGTCACATACAAGCTACTTGTCGATTCTCCCTGACCCTGCCTGGAGCACTTATGTTTTTGGTGATGTGGTTTTGATTAGTTTCATTTTCTTCTTTTTTCTTTTCTTTTTTTTTTTTTTTTCTTGCCTGCTGTGCAGTGAAAGCACCCTTACACATTTCATTAACTAAAAGAAAATCGCAGCTTTTTTTCTTCTGATAAAGACAACAACATTGTCGTCTTAGTGATGAGTAAAAACACATTAATAGAAATGTGAGCACTTGCATTGTATTGTGCAAAGGAAGGATGAGGTTTTGCTTTAAATAATAGGTAACTATAAATGCACCATAATTACATAGTATGAATGGGAGTTGACCTTTTTTGATTATTTCAGCTTATAACGAAGATGCCCTCTGGTGGCTGCAAGGTAAGATGTTATTTAAACTCGGGTAAGAAGAGCAGCAGAGGGACAGCTGGGGTGCAAGGGTCTCCCCAGTCTGTCCTCCCCAGCTGCAGTGGCAGCTGCAGCAGGGAGACCCTGAGCCCAGGCCAGCAGAGAGTCCACCTCTAAGCCCAGGGCTCTGCACCGCTCACCCACCTGTGTGAGTCCGGTTAAAAAAGGACAGGTCCCAACATTTGGGTTTGGTGATGAACACAGTGTTGCTTAGAAAATCAGCTACAGCCTTGAAACAGGGCAGCACCGCACACTGCAGGGCTGATCAGAGGATCAGCATCTGGAATAGATGAGCTGTGCATACACTTACTGTAATACACGCAACGGTATGGTTTTCCTGAATTGTTTTCCCAGAGATGACTGGCTAGTTTCATCTGCAAAATATTTTCAGGAGAGAAATTCCTGGAACTGCTTAATTCTTATTCTTCTTCTTTTTTTTTTTTAAAACAATTGAGATCTGGATTTTCAACACTTCAGTCCAAAATTTGCCCTAGAATGGAGGGTGAAGCTTTGCTGTTTCTAAAGACACCACAGTGAAGATGGAGCTAGACCGCTCTCTTAAATACAGTTTACTAAAAATCAACTTAGAAAACAAGGGTTCCCACTCTGGTACGCAAGGTTACCTCCCTACTTCTAACTTTGCTCCGCAACTTCGCTGGTTCAGGAGCTCATGGCACAGCAATGGCTCAAGTGGCAACGGGCTTTTTGCGATGTGACTCACTGATGAACTCCCTCCTTCCCACTCACGTGTGAACCCTCTGCCTACTGATGGCTGGAACCTGTTGAACTGTGGAAAGTGAGCAGAGCGGGGCTGAAGGAGGTCAGGAACTTACAACAGATACAACTGGTAACTTCTGGATTGTTCCATGTACCTACACTGGCCTCTCAAAGCTGTATGAAAACAAGTTTTCACTCTATTCTGGCAAAATGCAACACTTGGAGCTCTTTAAATACCCAACTGCCCTTGAAGGACATTTTCTTGACATGAGGAAGATCTGGAGTATGTCAGCCCTCGCTGCAGCCCTTGCTGTACAACCTCCCTCCCCTCTCCCAGAGCTGTAGCTGCCTGTGCACCAAGACCCAGCTCTGATCCAGCCCAGCTGCATAACCTGGACTCAGATTCCTGAAAAAAACACATGAGAAAGTCTGTGGAGAGATAAGATAGGTAACATTACAGACAGAGGTAGAGCTGTTGGGATAAAATTGCCAGTAGCTCAAGAATTCAGGAGGGAAAGCAGCTACATGGAAGCATATAAAACAGTCAGGAGGCATCAGGTCAGTGTGTTGGTACAAGGCATCAGTGCCAGGGGCACTGACAGAGCTTGGCAGAAGATGGAAATGTGGCAACGCTGAGGGTCTGCTCCTGGGAGTTGCAGGAACTGCCCCTTCCCCTCCCGCCCGATGCCTGCCCGGCCAGTAAAGCCACTGCAGGTTCCTCACAGGGTGAGCATGCTCATCCCTAGCCTAATGGCTTGTGAAATCCTACCTTTCTTTTCTGTGGGCTAGTCAATAAGTAACTGCTTTATGCCTCTATTTATGTATATTTTGCTTACAGATCATTTTCCAGGCTGGCTACAGATACTTGAACAAACTGACACAAAAGTAAGGGTATAACAAATACCTGTAAATACATTTTCCACTTTTTTTTACATTCACTGGAAGGCAAAAAAAAACCCAGGAATATTTTCTCACTGGTGGAAAAGTATTTTGCATTGGGGAAAGACTAAAGCACAAAATGAAAAATAATTTTCTATTTGTGCTTGCAAAAAGCTAGAATTTTTTACCAAAAGACCCTATTTACTAGTAAATTTTGTCTTGGCCTTCTTTTAAACCATTGCTTTATTCCATTACCCTTAAGCGCTTCCCAGATAACGCGGAAAAACATCAGCCCTGGATGTTAATTTCAGGTGGTGAAAATACCAGAGAAAATTCCTACTGCAGGAGACTTCTCTAGAATCAGCAGAGTGCACACGCAGGAATCATTTTCCAAATGTTTTTTCCCTTGGTTAACACCAGCATTCCAGGCTGTAAAAGAATAAAGCCACCTGCCTGAGCAGGTTGCTCTGAACACCTGTAGTGTGCATGTGGGAAGTCCTTAGGGGGCCACATACCTTCATTCTTTAAGTTCTCCAAAAATCTCTTTCTATCCCAGTGAAGCTGTTGGAAGAGATCACGTCATTCAGCTGAAGAGAGACCGATGAAACACAGCAGAATTCACACCACCGCTGAGGTAAGCACTGAGTGAGGGGGTAAGGCAAGGTGACTGGACAGTAACTTAAGCAGTTAAAGCTTGCCTGTTGACAAGCTGTCTTTTCCTCTTGGACATGGAAAAAAAAAAAATCCAGCAGTATCGTCCTGTGGTATGATTTCTTCTTTACTACAGAAATGGGCTGCACAGGTTTCTCAGATGGTAGATGCAGTTAAGAGCTGTCCTGAAATGGAAAGACTGACTCATTCCACATGCAAGCTTTTCCACACTCCCTCTGGTCACTGCGCTGTAAATCTTTGCTGTTCTGACATCTGCTTGGCTTTTCTTAGTCGCTGGAGGAGAAGCTGCCAAACAGAATAGGTTTTGTATATCTTAACCCCTATTCTGGATAGAGTTAATGGACCAAGTCTGAAAGCCAAAAGCCTCAGATTTGTTTGGGTTAATCAATGCCAGAATTTGCTGGCTAGGGAATGATAGAGATGATCTTTCACAGTTGAAAGAGTACGTCAGTGTTGCAAGTGTTTGGAAGGTAACAGCATACATGTCTTAAATGCCACCAAATAACACATTGGCTTTCACAATAAGACACTGCTGGACAGGATAGGATTGGGTATCTTATTCTAACGCATATGAAAGTTTGCAAATAATTTTGGAGCAGCTGCTCAAAGCAAAAGGAACAGTGAAGTGTGCACAGGAGGAGTAGGAGTACAAACTCATATAAATATTCTGGCACATAAAATGCATTTCTCATACGATGTTTCTGCAGAAAGTGAGGTGACACAGTTTTAGTCAGTCATCAAGTTTGTCTGGTATGGTGGAGGTACCATGGCATAAACTAAAGCCAGAGGAAGAGAGCCAAACAGCACTTCTCAAGATTTTTTTTTCCTGAGAAAAATTGACCAGGAGTACCAGGAAAGTGCTCTAGACTATTCTGACTTACTCCACAACTATTCTAGCCCAATACATGCAACCAGTCATTAGCAGGACTCCGCTGATCATAGAATCGTAGAATGGTCCAGGCCAGAAGGGACCCCTAGGGTCATCTAGTCCAACCTCCCCGCAGTCAGCAGGGACACCCCCACCTGTCTGATCAACATATGATCAACAATACTTCGTTACATCACTGAGAGAGAAAAGATTTTGTTCCGTGCCTAAAGAAAGGCTACTTTCTCATCACTAACAACCAACATATAAATAGGGTCTGTGCATGATCTTGTACAAAACATTTGTATCGGCACAAAAACCATCCTACACGAATACGATGCTTATCAGTATTTGTTGACAGGTAAAAAAAAAATTACTAACAGCATGTTTGCAAGAGGATGGAGTCAACGTTTGAACAAGCCAGTTGGTAATAAATATGAGTTTTATTATATATAATAAAAGTATATTACATAAAGACATTGCATTATTGCAGATTGCCTGATAGAAATGATACACACAACCTTATTATATCAGGGAAAAGGTACTAATCTGAAAGCATTCATTCTTATCAAAGATATTTGGAGTCACAATAAGAGAGCTAAGTTTATCATAGGGCTAATTAGAAAAGCAAATAGACAGCAAAAAGCCTTTCCAACCTGCATTATTCTGGGTCTATTACATATAGCTTTTGTGAGGTAGTATTCATACATAATTCAAAAAGACTGCTTAATAATCTGAGATGAATTCTGTATGGTGGTGAAGAGGAATAATGTAACAAAACCCTTTCAAAGTTTTCTGTATTCATCTTCTCATCCATTGCATTTTAGACAGCCAACATCCTGGGGCAGTATTTAAATTACCACAAAATGGTTAAATGGTTATTTTTTTCAGTTACAGGATGTGTTTAGTAGCACCCAGTGTGATGGGGTTTTCTTCTCCATTAGTAATGAGCCATCGTTGTCAAGGATGTCTTTATTGCATAAGATAATGTAAATTAACTTTCTCAACCTCCAGGTGAGTCCCTTTCACTAAGCTCCACTTATCCTCAGTATCTTGCATGACCACCGACAGCCCAGGCTGCGCACTGCCTGCAGGGTGACCCCAGGGCACGCACCCAGCAGCTGGCTGGGTGCAGGTGACAGGGCTGCCACAGTCCCTGGCACACATCTCCACAGGACAGTCTTCCACAGGGGAGAGGGTTCTCCAAGGCAGTACAGCCTGTACCGAGCAAGCCTCCCTTCTGCCCACCCAAGGTGCAGGCCACCCACCCAGACACTGCTCTCCACCACTGGGTGCACCTTTGTGCCCCCAAGACTAGGTCAGAGCCCCTCTCCTGCCACACGAATTGATGCAAAGCGATGTCGAGGACTGCGTGATTTGGAAAGCATTTGGCCAAGGAGACACACTAGTTGATATTTTACGCTATTTCCTTTCCAAGCTTTCCTTCAGGCAGAGCAGTCCTCTATCTCATACTCACCATCAGCAGTGGTGATCTTGCCAAAAGGACAACAAAACCCAATATTATCTTTAAAGAAACAAAATGCACAAAGATCGCAGCTGGAAGGCAAACCCGCGGGATATTTTTTAATTCCAGTGAAGTACCACCTCTGCTCTTCAGAACTGGGTATGCCAGCCAACGCCACCGCAGCGGGGAAGACGAAAGGACTTTTAGGCAGCAATTCAATGCCATGAACTACCAAAGTGCCCCTCCGTCTCCACCTTTACTTTGAGAAAACTGGCTTGCACTTACAGCTCCAGGGTGCAGGCACACACAACTGTGCGTCCTTACACACAAGCCTCCGGGCAGGCTGACACGCCGAACAACAGAGCTCTTGCGCTCAAACCAGGTATCTCATCATGTACTTCTCATCTGTCTTTTCCTGTTTTGTCTGAAAGAATAAGTGACTTTGCCATGTCATTTGAAAGAATTAAAATTTGATTTTAATGAAAAACAGAAGAGGGGAAAAACCCAGACCGTAAAGCAGAAAGCAACTCTCAGCACTTCAAAATACATGCAAAGGTTTTACCATAACCTGTTCGGGTTTTCCCCCAGTAAAGGAAGGGCTGAAGGAAAAAGACAATGCATTTTCTTTTTTTTTTTTTTTTTTTTTTTTTTTTTGGATCTTTTTTATTCAAAAGTTTTCAAAGAAATAAAACAGAAAAAAGCTAACAATCTAATCAAATTTACAGTTCAAAAATGTCTTTTGGCGTTTAACAACAAGTCCTAGGAAACAAAACTACAGAGTTATCTTGAACCGGACAAATAAGTTACCACTGGCAAGTTTGTGGCACTAGTAAAACAAAAATAAAAAATTAACTCTCTTGATCATATAGATATCTCTATGAAAATCTTTTTTTTTTTCAATCTGTACAAAAGGTCTTTCTTCATAAATTAATTTTTTTATAATTTAATGGCTGTCTACTATGTGATGTTTAAGTAACTGATTATTTCTTTATGTACAGAGGTTAAATTTCCCAAATCTTACCCAGACAATGAGTATGGCACTTAGTTCAGACATTTCTGGCAGCAGCTCTTCCCTCCCTCTAACACAGCTATCATAATGCAGTTTTAATTAACGCAAAAATATCAAGTAGTGAGAGATCCAGGTTTGGAAAGTCACCAGATATAGGCAAGGTGCTGCAGGAAGTCTGGACTTTTACAAAGCAGTAATATTCCAGGGAGCATAGAACCAATAATACCACAACTTTTTAAAAAAAGAAAAAACAAAAACACATCTCTTATGACTATGTATTTCACTAGAATCTACACTTCTCAGAGCAGCAATTTACTTTTGAAACTATGAAATGTCACCGACATCTATACTCCAATACTCACACAAAATTTAAAAACTAAAAAATACTTGAAAGAAACAACTGCTTAGCCCTAGCTCCCGAGCTAGGATGATTTGGTCTGTGGAAACAGGGAGGGCCAGCAACCTGTCCCAATACAAAAGGAAATAAACTTTGAGGTAGATAACTGATCATATACAGCTGACCAGAGAAGTACACAGTTTTGGAAGACAACTTAATTTATCATTTGATTTAAAACATATGCAATTGTAATAAAGAGCTTTAGTAGCAGTGAATTATCTAATATGTGAAGTACAAATAACTGTGTATTTATGAATCAGGAATTTCATAGTTTCAAAATTGGTTTTCTTTACACTTAACACTTGTAGTGATGATGTAAAGTGTGGCACTGCTTGGATCCAAGTCTTCCTTCATGCTTTTGTGTCCATACATCAATTAAAATTATAAAACCTAAATGCAAATGTACAAAAAAGGCACATTCTCCTAACCGCAAACTGGTCCGGCAAAAATAAAGAGTACAGAAGACGTAATGCTGAGACAAATCAGAATTATTGGTTACTGGCTCTTTGTTCTTTGGTAAAGTTACCTTTTAAAAGTGCCAAGTCTTTTTATTTTTATTTACCTACTATAGAGAGCTAGTACCCAATCAATTATGCTTCTACTTACATCTCAGCGTATGTTTGAAAACGAGTCTTTTAGCTTTTGCCATTTTGCTGTAATAGCAACTTTTCTGTTTGCTAAGTCTCAGCACGATCCTCATCCTAAAACACTATCATTAGTATAAAGGAAGGACAAAAACATTCGGTGATATCCCCACCCCAAACTCCCTACTCTACCTATGCTAAAACTAGAACATCAAGTTAGTTTCTGAAAAAAAGGCCAAAAAAAAAAAAAAAAAAAAGATTTTACATTGCATCATACAGCAGAGTTCCTAAATCATTCAAACTACCAGAGGGAACTATTGGCATATGGCCTTACAAACAATTTATCCTATTAAAATTTCCCCAGTCAGAAAATGTGTTTCACACAAAACATTTTTTCCCCCTCTTGCATTTCACTACCTTACATATTATGTGAAAAATCATTAAAAACACTTACTACACATTAAAAAAGCCAAATTTTCAGCAATTTTTATTGACTACCTTTAAAAGCCCTATGCTGCTGTTTTACAAGGCATAATAGACCAGCTCATTTGGTCAAAGCATTCTACACCATTAGTTTGGACTACTTACTGAAACAGCTACAGCATTGAAAGATTTAAGGCAAATTGGAATTTATAGAAAAAGATAAGACACTTCACACTACATTAAAAGAAAAACAGAAAGCTAAAAGACCAGACACTATAACTGCAACACTGCACTAAAGCAACACTCACACACTGCAAGCACAGAACATCATCTTAGATGTTTTACTATTTTAAACTTCAGAAAACCCATTTCATACAATTTTAAAAAAAGGAAAAAAAAAAAAAGAAACAAACAAAATAAAAATAAACCAAAACACAAATTCTGTCATGCACAAGAATAAGTCTTCGTGGTCATCTGTGCATACCCAGAAATTTGAATATTTTTTTTTTGCGTCGTAACACTTGATAAAAATTTTTTTTTTTACTAAAATAAACCTGTTCATGGGAACAGCTACTAGATGAATTTAAGGTTTTTCTTATGCACCTTATAGAACTTATAGCAAAAATAGTTTTAGTTGATTTCATTATAAATAACATTTTCAAGAACCTGTGCAAAACTGTCAATAATTCCTAAAGCACAATTGATCAGTAAAATCCATGATTGTTTCAGCCTTTGCACCCTTCTCCAGGCCAGGTCAACACTGGACATCTGTAACACAGAAAGGTCAGAGCTAGAACAGAGTTATAATTGCATGGATTTTTTTTCTCATGTAGCTGGCCACAACATTGAACCATTTCCCATTTCAGACAGCAGTGAGATGGCTAAGTGAATGGGAGGACAAACCGGAGAAGTGACACAGGTGGCGCTTCAGGTGCTTGGCCCTTCCCAGGATAAGGCTCTTTGCCAGAATACAGCCTGTGTTGTATTTTCCCCCTCCTCTATCTCCAGTACCAGTTCAGCACACAGAGCTCCCACTGGGGAACTGCAAAGACTGCATTCCAAGCCATTTCCTGGTTGTTGTGTTGGTTGGGTTTTGGGGTTGGTTTTTGGTTGGGTATTTTTGGTATTTTTTTTCCCCCATGATTTTTTATTGTTGTTTTCTTTTTAACTGAACAAAAGTAGTTGAGTGTGTGAGCTTAGTCCTGTGGCATCTCCAAGGCTTTTGATCTCTGGAAAAGGAACACAGCTTTCCTTTGGTGCAGCCTTGGGGAGACTACATACAAGTTACAACAGCCAACACAGAGACAGCTACCGGGCCTCCATAATGGACAAACCTTAAGAGCAATTCAGGGCTCGTTCAATTTGAAGGAAGACTGCTTGATTTACTCTATTGGGTTATACAGCCATATGGGGTTAAAAAAATACACAGCTAACAAAAAAAAGTTTAAACAATTTTTGATTTTTTTCTAGGCAAAACAAAGTCTGGTATTTTAAAGTTTGTACATTTGTAGGTGCATGTATAATTTTAACAGGGTTTTTTTCAAGAGTCTTTGACTATTCTCACATAGTAGCAACAGTTTTAAAAGGACCTATAAAGATACCAAATGTAGCCATTCAAGGAAAAATGATGTGTATTTCTGACTGACTGCATCCTCTTGTGCAAATGTGCTGGTTGTCATTCACCCCTTATTTATGGCAATACCTACAGTGACTTTTAATAGGACATTCCCAAAAGCACTGCATGTGCCTTTAGAAAGAAGTTGCAATTTGACAATAGTAATGAAACCACAACAATTAAAGAGACCGCAGTCTTCCCCATATGTAGGGTATTCAGGGCAAGAAATAACTGTCAATTCTCTCCCCTTCACCTGTCTGAAAAGTGACAAGTACCAACATGCTCCAGGGACAGAAATACCAAATGCCATACTCTGAGGCTGAAATCAGCGGAGTAATATTAACCTTCCCCGCGTGCCCCCTGCCACAGCCATTGCTGATGGATGTCACTGGCTCCCGCTGCGTATAAACATGGGTAATAGTACCTCTCTGAAGAATAAAATCCATGGAGGACTGGCTTACAGCAAATGCACTGAGTTGCTCACAGAGCTTGGCACTCCACACAGAGTCATGGTTATAAGATGTGCTCAAATGGCAACACAGATCATCCTTTCAGGAGACTAAAGGCTGCTCCTCCTGCCCAGCCCATGGGAAAGATACTGACAGGCTGGGAGAGAGAGAGGCAGGAGGGGGAGATGACATGTAGGACTACGCTTCGCTGTCTACCACAGTTCTCTGTGGGTAAGGGGGTTTTACATGTCCACAGGGAAGACTTAAGGCAAAACAAATAATTCCTTGAAAAGTGGTTAATGCCAGCCAATAGCCTTGACAGAGGAAACATGCAGGGGCCGTGGTTTTATCACTAGGAGATGGATAACAAGAATGGATAACTGTGGCTTTGCATTCTCCCCGCCCTGGATGCAAACCAAGGATGTGGGCTTTCTCTAGATGCCGGCATTTGGCCAGACTACAATAATAAACACGGGTCACATCTTGCGCTATGCAGACTGTGCCATCTGTTGAATGTGCAAAGTTTCCCTATTGGTTTGTTTCTATCTTTACATTCTTGAACATATAAGAAGTTGTTATGCCAATAATGGGGATGACAGCACTGTTGTCAAATAACATAGCTGATCTGCAAAATCAAAGGTAAGGGCAAAATGTGTGCACTGTTAGATCTACACATTTTAGGGAGAATATAACACAATCAGAAGTTCCTCATTGAATAACTGATTTGGATTTTTAAGCATCTAATAAATGCTCTGAGAGCTGCAGAAAACCCTTCTAAGACAGCCTCTAGAACATTAGGGCAGCTGAACAGAATTTTTCAGTATGAGGTCTTATGAAATTTGATTTTAAAAAAATATGTAGTCAAGTTGCCTGGTTTACAAAGCACTTGGAAGAAAATGAGTCAAGGATCAACTAAATTCCAGAACTGTAAAACATGGAGGATGGAGGCAGGGACAGTTAGTGCAAACAATATTTTCAGGATGGCAATCTACAGAAAGCAAAAATTTTGCCCGGAAAGAGTTCAGGTAAAGTTAATGATTGGTTAGTAAAGAAAGGCCCTGAAAGCAAAACCAGAGGAAACCTGGAGTAGGAAAGTAAAATAACTCTGGAATTAGAGCCAAGCTAGGACATGGATTAAAAATTCATTGACAAAATTCTGGACCAAATTGCTTTTTCCTAGAATAAAGGACAACCAGGGAAGTCTTGAGGAGAAAGGGCCAGTAATGATTTCTACCAGACCACTCTCCTGCCTGTCATCTGTAGGTCAGCCGCAAAGATGGTTCCAATCTTAAAGGTACCAGAACTGGAGGATATTATATATACAAATACAGTTCCCTTTAGCATTGTGATTCTAGTATTTTTGCACTAATTCATTGTTATTCTCATACACAGCATGCTGCCAAGATGAACAGATTAAAACACAACATAGTCCAGTTATGCTATAGAGGAATTATTAAAACACAATTGTTCATAATTCACTAACTCACTTCTGGAACCTGTCCTTCCTTTCCTGGCTTCTAACTCATGCCAAGTTCAAATTAACTTCACTGCCTGTCCTCAGATGTTATGAAGGCTATTTATATGATATATAAAAAAATATTTCAATACAGAGTATTGTAAGTTATGTAACAAAATATCTTGAATTTACATCTTTCATGTGACAGGATGAGCCCCTACCTCACAGTTACTTATTTTGCTGATACGTATATGGAGAATGGTCACTGGACGTCTCTACTGTAACCTGTTGTTGACCACTGGCTTCCTACAAATAAAACAGAAGACAAGACATGAGATACAAAATCAGCAGCACTATCTGCAATCTGTATTTTCATACAAGTCATGAAATTAACAGCTTTCAAATCTGAAGTCTTGCTAACATTTCTCAAGTGGCATATTCCAAATCTGAGGTGTTAAGTTTGCATTGATTTACATTTCAGCAAATAGAGAAATAAAATGATTACACAAACCTTGTATTTCTCCAGCTGCTTCAATGATAATTAAAAAAATCCTTTGACCTTACAGAAACAGATATAGAAAGGGAGCAAATAACTGCTGGTATTTTTCTATCTACAAATGCAAAAGAGCATCCTGCCCCTCTCCTTTTGAGGGGCAGCAAGAAGGATGAGATCTACACACCACACACATGAACACTGTTGCTTTGAGTATTGTGATGTGATTGGCATGAGGCGACACAAAGAACTGTAGTTGGGACATTGCACACAGCTCCCCAGAAACCAGGGAATTAATTCAGCTGCTAGTGCTCTGGCACGCAGAGCGACCGGCTAATTCCCAGAAGTCTTTCTCCCACCCACACGGGCAGATGCATAAACTGAATCAAACAAGTTCTGGAGTTTCTGGACAAACAGACTTTGAAATTACATGCTTTTTCTTACAGACTCTGGAAGAAACTGTCTAGTCCTCATTCTGAATAACGGAGCTGCAGCATACTTTGCCTAGCTCCTCTGTTAAAAAAGTACTGACCTCTAAAAGATGTAAGGTAAGCCAAAGTAGTAGACAAACTATTGTCTACCATTTAGTTACATTCTTCACCTGGACTTGCAGAGGGGTTTATTAGGCAAATCTGCAGAGTATCCTGAGATGCCAGGGTAAAATCAAGGATTCTTTGCAAAAAGTTATAATCACGGTCTGGTGGCAGAAAAGTTTTCTTACAGGAAAACTAAATGCAAGATCAAAACTACAATATGCCCCCTGGCTTGTTCGTATGGGGAGTCAGGTTTTACAAAACACAGAAGTTCATCTGAGCTATGTTTATGTGGAAGACTGCACCAAGTACTGTACAGCTACAAATATATGTCATTCTTTGTTAAAATACCAGTTTTATCAGTTGAGAATAATGATGCTTTATAGTTCCAATATACATTGTATTCACAATGCACACACAGTTACAATGTTAGACTTCAAACAGCAGTTTTTCTAGCAAAACAAACAAAAAAAAATCTATCTAATATCATATCTATGCCTTTTAGTACTGGTCTTTTATAAAATATACTGACCTCAACAGGAACTGCTGCTGTCTGGACATGTGTATATTGGGGTATGTAGGCTCCTTGCATAGCTGTTGTGGCTGGCATGTACTAGAAAGGCAGACAATCCATTAAAGTGAGTTAAAGACCAATGTAATTTTAAGAGCATTCAAAATACTTATCATGATAGTGTTTAATAGGTATTGACTACTTTCCTAACACAATGTTTATGCAACAAAGGCTTTTCTGTTGAAATCAATAGAATTTTAAGAAAAGCAAGATACCTGTTTTGAGAAAACTTGAATTTAGACATCAAAGACTAAGCAAACAACACTTGTGTTAATGCCAATCATCGTCTTGTCTTTTTTTTTTTTTTTAATTCTACCTGCTTAGAAAAGAAGGGTCTTCCAGTTTAGAAGCTAGCCTGCATCTCTTCCTCTGCTTTAGTTTCTGTTCCACACTTCGTATTACTCTCTGCAACTTTAACCTCCTGAAGAGCAAAACCAATTGTTTTTTTCTTTTTCAGTAAAACTCTGGAGTTATCTCCTGGCTTCTTTGCGTTTGCTTTGATCTATTTTATTTACTCATTTCCAATTTCTCATCAGCTAATAAACTGCAAAAACCTGCTGAATAGGATTACAAAACGAAGGCAGTTCTTAATATTTTATTGGATGGAAGACGACTTAAAGGATTAGGGTTTTTTCCTACACGCAAGCTGCACTTGCATACTGTGATCTACGCACAGTATTTTCTACTTGTGTAAGTTCTGTTTTGTATTACGTGGCTACATACTGTTCCAGTACTGCCTAATGAAAGATGACTCATCTGCTGTGTCAGAGGGCTTATCATCGATGCAGGCTGTAGTGACATGGTGTGGTCCATGGAGGGAGTCAGTACAGCACCCTGTTAAAACAGAGAAAAGAAAGAAATGATTGTGGCAACACTCTGATTTTAATTACATTTTTGATTCGAGAGTCTAAGTACAGGCTGTCCTTTCACAGGGAGATACCACAAGGACTCTCCTTAATGCCGGGTACTGTCTCAGGGCACAGCTCTGGGGCATTCCAAATATTCTACTCAAGCAGATGTGTTTTGCAGAGTTTGGTGATGGGGTAAGAACTGCATTGACTTTCTAATGAACCCACAACTGATGTACAACACACTTGAGACACCTGCTGAAAACACTTTGTAAAACATGAGTTTAACCGGGTGCTAACTTTAAAGCAAAGATTTGCAGATGTTACCAGGTATAGATTCACTTAGCTTACACTCCAGAATTTCAGGCCTTAGGAAGAAATGGTTGTCTCATCCTTAGGAATGGAGGCTTTGGAGGAACGTTTGCATTACAGGAATTCTACCAGTCACATGGGACGTTCACACACAATACAGAGCTGCCCTAATTAACGGCTTAGCAGAGTAAGTTAGCAACACTGTATAAAAAGATTGATTCTTCATCTAAATGCTAGCTACTGTGATGACCTTTCTGTCACTCCTGTACTGTAAACTTCATAAAAAGCGTATGTATAATTTTTAAACACTTGAGATTGCTAAATATGGAGGGCACACTCTAAAGCATTTTCAGAGTTATAGGAATTGAAGGGTTATCAACAAATTTCATTTTACAAATCATGTCCTACAAAAACACATTTCCAAATACTTTGTATGGCTTATGCTTGCAGAATTGTTGATTAAAATTGATGGAGGCTCAAAACTAACAGAAATAATTGCTCTGTACTGAAAGCTGGTATTTTGTATCAATGCCTCATCCTTAAAATGAAAAAAAGAAGAGGGAAAAAAAAATACCCTACAGAGTATAGTTGGAAAAACAACCATGTGATCAGTGTAGATGAAATGAGTCACAGGCACATCAAACACTAAAAGAATTTCCTGTCTGTAGACTGCAGGCTCCTCTGCAAAGCAAATGAGCAAGACAGCACCAGTCTTCGCGCAGGCCAAAACTGAACTTAAGTCAGGAATCTAGATCTTTAGTTTCAATTGTGAAATCTCAATTTTTATACTTGTGAAACTAACAGACCTTGTATCATTCTAACATACTAATTTCTGTCTTCCACAACATGTATTGCAAGGTGTTTTTTTACGAAGATCTGTGTTGATAGAGAAA
The DNA here is from genome assembly GCA_013400055.1 of Nycticryphes semicollaris. NCBI lineage: Eukaryota > Metazoa > Chordata > Aves > Charadriiformes > Rostratulidae > Nycticryphes > Nycticryphes semicollaris. Next base: position 218,887 of record VXBJ01005165.1, read on the forward strand.
AAACTAGTTGTGTGTGGATGTTTAACATCAAAAATCACAAATACAACAACAATTGTGTGACAGGGTGTTCTGGTTCAGTATCACCTTCTCTACATGTACAAGAAGAAAATGTTCTGCCAAGAAGATATACATTCTATAATCTTCATGAAGAGGTTAATTAAAGTCAAGACAATATCCGTTCTATATCTGGAAACAGACTTGTTTGTTAACTACAGGAGTGCATATATTAAAGCGTCTGTTGTTATTTGTCATGCTCATCTGAAGAAACCTAATAAATCTTAGATATAATGGTACTTAATTGGCAAATGGCAGAGATAAGAAGCAAAATAAGAAGGAAAATATCATGGGAGAGTATAGATTAGAATGTCTCTGGTACAGATGCCACAGTGTAGGGAGACCAGCATTACTCATGAGTGGTGAAGCCAGAACAAGCTATGCAGGTTTCTTCAAGTGAATGTCCATAATGTCTCTCACAAATTATCCAGTCTGAACTGTTCTAGACTCATTCTACAACCTTGGATCTTCAATTCCAGCTCCTTATAGGTAAACAGTATATAAAACACTGGTATTTGCAAAGCGCTTTTCACTAATATTTTGAAAAAAAGAAGTTTCCTCAGGATGCTGACAGTAATGCTAATTGTCCTCATCACCTTAATACCCTGACGGAAACTTTCCTTTTTCCTAATGAGGCCCCAATTCAGGTTACTACCTTTGTTTCTCTTTTCATTTTGATCCATGATTTAATCATGATGTAGTTGTCAAAACTCTGGAAGTAATTGGGTGGGAATGGATCTATTTCCTGTTGTTTAAAGTATGCAAAGTGTTTACCCTATCAGCAACACAACAACAGAGAAGCATAAAAACTTACTGGGTGCTGCATTATATATGGTTGTGGCTGCATCCAAGAAGGACTCTGAACCTAGAAAAAAAAAAAATCAGTATTTTATTCTTTGTTTTAGTCATTCTTCTCCTGAATACGCCAACTGAGACACAGTGAGAAATTAATTAATCATGTTAACAAGTCTCCTCCCTTATTTATTCACTTTTAAATTCAATTAGTCACTCTCTGGAGCAACACTGATTTCTATGAAAAGTGTATTTATTGTACCTGTAAATCAGAAACAAGATTTGGCAACAATATACCACGTACACCTTTCAGAACAGTATACTATGTTTTTAGTGTAGGTCTCAGAAACTTCTATCAAGTACACTGAAAGGATTCAAAGAGACGCATGTGAGATTTCTGTTGTGTTGAAAGAAACGAGGCATCTTCTGTGGTTGAAGTTCCTTCAGGGAAAAGTAATTGGAATCTCAGAAACAGCATAATTTGCCTTCTAGCGTGATTGGAATAAAATGATTGGATTTTCACAAGGGAGAAAGAACCCAGTAATTCTGATGGAATTTTTTTCCCAGGAACAAGGAGAAGATTTAGGAGAATTGTTCTTCTCCACTACACTGATGTATCTTATTCCCAAAACTGAGCATGAGGAGAATCTTCTGATGAGCATTCCTGTCCTGGCAACTAGTACACTTTCTCTCCAAAATCACTGCCTACCCAAAGACTTAAATTGAGGCAGGATGCCTAAAACTTTGCATGACAAGGTAAATCAGAAAGATTAAAAGGGAAACTGACAGGTTATACGGTTATCTCAGTTAAAAAGAGCTGGCTGCAGCAGCTCTTGGAAAATGTGTGCAAGAAATATTGAAGGTAAGAATAGCAATGTTTTCTCCCCATCTCCTGCAGATGTGTAGGGTAAGGCAGGATTCTGACCTGCACTGCACACGCAGAACTGACTCACCACTGCTGTCAGACATTTAAAGCCCCTTAAACACCTCTACTATCATCCCCAGAGTTCTGTGAACAGGACAGGTAGACAGTCAGTCTTGGAAAAAAGCAAACAGGCGAGGTATTTTCTGCAAGATGGAAATATTTCTTCCCTCTTTTTGCTACTGACTTTCACGTTAATTACATTTTTTTTCTTTTTCAATCAGAAAAAGAGTGAATAGGAGTTCAAAAAATGGAAAACACCTGAACCCGCCCTCTCCTCAGGCAAAAGCTTAATGGCAAAAATACTGGTACCGCCTGACTAAAGCTTTGGCTAATCTACTCATACTATGATAGTGACTGGCTTTGTACTGTCATTTGGGTATACACAAGTTGCAGAAACAAACACTAGCCAAAACTTCATTAAATTTGTTTACCTTTAATAAATCTAGAAACAGGTTATACCATGCCTCAAAGAAAAAATAAATAAATCATGCTCTCGTGATACATCCTGCTGTGTAGATGACAGAATGCTGCAGGTTTCAGTGAGAAGGGATCAGTAATGAAGACGTGACTAATGCTCAAAATGTGAAACTCTTCTGGCCAAGAATCTCCTTCCTCCCCAGTACAAAATAGTTGAATTCAATTTTCAATTCCTTTTACCATGGCACTTTAAGCATAATGATGTTAATAACTCCATCCACAACAATTTAAAGCTCCATGCCACATATATTGAAATTATGGTAACAACATTTTTGGAAACATACCATATTGTGACCTGCCTATCTTAATAAGCCCAGAAAAGTGATATTACATTCCTAAGAAGTATGTTTCCATGCCAACTTCCAACTTTTATTTGGATTTTTAATACCTGACAGTCTTATATTGATAAATCATTTATATTTTAATGACGAATAGCAGCTAATTCTACCAGAATATTTTTCTGCTAACAACAACAATTTTTGAGATATTACTGTACAAGCAGAATGATTCAATATACTGAGACATACAGCACTAGCACTGTCTGCAGACAGCAAACATTGTGTTGCATAAGTGACCTCAGAAATTAATATTAAATTAATCCAGCTGCCCTTTACCCCACAGTATACTGTTTTACATCCTACATAACACTTTGCTCGTGCCAGAAGGCATTAGACCTCCAAACTAACAGTAGACAGTCCTTCCTCATTCTTCTCACCTGGAACGGGAGGGTACATGGAAATTTCTGTACGGGACTAATGACCAAATGGCCCACAGTGCCTCTGTTAGCCACATATATTCATAGCCTTCCATATTCATTTTCATCCATAGTAGGCTAGAAAACTCAGCACTTCTCTCCCACTAAACAGCAAACAGCTGCTTCTCCTTCCCCTGACATATAGAGGTTAAGAATTTTCCAAATTTAATTAGTTGTGTTTATTTATGACCTGAATCACTGATGTTTACTTCATCTATGTGTTAAATAGTAAAATGCCAAGAACAGCTGATCCTTTAGCTTACAATGGGATAACTGGCATGTGTCAAATAGTAATTACGGAGTATATATCTGAGACTGACATACTAGTTGCATTAAATGCAAGTTGCTTCTAAGCTGAAATGTATGATGCTCTAAAATTGAGCACTCTTAAAAGATATATATCGAAGTACAAAAACTGGTCCATGTAATTTCTCAGTATGTTGAATGGTCAATATCCCATAGCGGGGACTACAGATGACATCCATCAAAATTCCTTTTCAGGAAGCTCTAGACTGAGCACTAAGAACAAAAAAAATGTACATCATTAATGTTTTAATTTATTGTTCAAAATAAAGTAACTTTTGGGTATGAACACTGTTCTAAACTATTCAATGCTTTACTCCTAATATGAAAACACTGAGTTTGAATGCTAATGTAATTTGAAGTCTGAACTTTGTCAAATCTCCTTCTGTAATGTCAAGCAAGTTTCTGTACTCTTCTTAGTACAACTACATAATACATTATTGGGCTTTTTGCTTCTTTTTTTTTTTTGCACTGAAACAAAGTAGAAAAGTTCAAACAGCAATGGAGAAATACCTTTGAGACAGAACTTAACTAAATCACACGTTTTAAATAAACAGTAATTATTTTAAAGATATACTACTGACATTAAAAGGACTTGACAAAGAGAAAATGACAAATCATATATGAAATGCAGAAGCAGCTACCTTAGCCATCAGCAAAAGTCAGAAATGTTGTTTTGCAAGACACCAGATATCTCATTAAATTGCTTTGCTTCCTCAAACAAACACACTTCTAGTTTCTAAGGCCTTCATTTTCACGCTGTACAGCATTAAGAGGCCCCTTCATTAAAATGAAGCATCACTGGAGAATACACAGAACCAGAGGTAGCAATTGATAAATAAACATGAGCTCTGATGAACCATTTTGGCTAGTAAGTTCTAAACACAAACCTGGTATGTGGAAACCGGAGAAGCAATATATGGTGTAATAGATGTCTGAGTGATCATTCTGTTTGCTGTAATACTGTACGGCGACGGATAAAATCTAGAAAATGCAGAAATGTTTATTAAATGTCAGTTCTGTGCCTCCTTCATAACACAAACATTTTTTTATTTAGCGTGGTGTTATTTAACATACCCATTTTGTAAAGCAGCTGTGGTTGGATCATACGTGAGTGTCATTCCAGCCTTTAACAAAAAAAAAAAGAAAAGTGGAAAGAAAGAGTTGACAAAATTCATTCTTATTGTAAATCATTCCTCTTGCTCTTTCTTTACTTGTATTATTTTTATTTGAAATTTTGTATCAAAATCGTTTCTTACTATAAGTTAGGGACAGGTTAATTGACAGAAGTAATTATATAGTGAAGAGAGTCGGCGATGTTTGCTATGAACACTAGTTACCAAGTTCCCAGCATAAGGAACAAAATGCAATCTAAGAAATATCTCCCTAAGAGACAATGGGTATGTTTGAGAGGCAGGGCATAAAGATGATTATGTTAGGGTGTTGCCTGCAATATATTAACTGCAAGAATAAATGGGGAGTGCTGTTTTTCAGAAGACACATTTGAATTTTCCTGTTTCATATAAATGAGGTGTCTAGGCTTGCTAACCACAGTAAGCCTATGAAACTATTATCCTGAACATTAAAGATTTAAAAAGCTATGACTAAAAAAAATTAATGCTGCACTGCATTGGTATACTATTTTAATCTTATGGAAGCAATATGCATTTCAATGCTGCATAAATCAAAGGATTATGTACTACATGTAAATAAAATTAAGTTTCAGGTAGTTTTATAATATGAGAAAGATCTCAGGCATATTCCTGACCAAGCTGAAAGAGATTATATTCTTCACTTAAAAAAGGTAGGATTTAGAGTTTTACATTTTATTGTTTTTATCTCCTAAGAAAGATACAGTTTCAGTATTTTTTATAGAGTTGCAAACTGTCAGGTAAGATTTGCTTGCACATTTTTAGTATGCCAAAGAGCCAAGCCAAGAAGTCTCAATGCCTATCATTTTCATAAGTATTCATTATCGTACACCCACACTAAAGCTTGAAGGGAGGACTTACAAGTCTCACCTCGCCTTCTCTGTGCCATGCTCTTCCATTCTGTATATATTTATTCTGATTCTGTCTCTTTTTCTGTCCTCCATCAGCAAACTTGCACAATAAGGGTTCTGCAGGAACTGAGAAGAAAGAAGGAATATTAGTTGAAGGAGCGTTCATACACAGCTGTCGAGCACTCCAAATGAGGTATGGTTTTTGGTTCTAGTTCCCAATATGACAGTTAAATAACTTGGACTCATACTACAGCATCAACAACTGTTCTGCATAGCACAAAGATAGCTGCCACACACACACAGAGCATCTGGAATGCCTTATATCTTTGATTTTTAACTACTGCTCTAAAACCTGTTGGAAAGAAACATGGTTTTTATATTCTGAGAACGTGTCTGTTGGGCTGGGGATGAACGAGAACTGTCATCTGTATTCTGCGTTTTGCCTCCTTAGGAGGTACATCTAAGGAGGGTGGAGAATAAGTCTGGCCAAAGTCCTTTAAAGGCCTTTTTGTTTAAGGCCCCCACCCTTTGGAGCTTTCAGTAATGTCCTAAAACTTAAACTGCTCTGCTCATTCAAAGCAGCCAGAAGAGCTGGCACAGTACCTCCACTTACACTAACCGGCAGGGTGGAGCAGGCACCTTTATCTCCTGCCAGCTTGCACTGAAAAAATGCCACAACTGTCCATTCCCTTTTATCTCTGCTCTATAAAGAGCACACAATGCAACCAGAAATTCTTCAAGATTTTTTTTCAGCTTGTTTTTTGCAAACTGTTATGAAATGGTATTGCTGCACTTCTTCTTACTATAATTATTATTATTATTATTAGATAACATAACCCTGACCCTGACTTCAATTTTTAATGTCAAAATTCAAGCAATGAAAAAGAAAAGTTTGCATGTTACTAGCTTAAACTGCAATAGTTCCCGAGTACCTACGGCTATAGCACAGCTCTGCTACATCACACCCCACCCTCCCTAATCACAGGGTGGAAGCACTGCTATGACTTGGATGTGAATGCTTCTCTGCCAATAATTCCTGACACATGAGCTGTCTAAGCTTTACCATGACACCCCTCCAGCCATTCTCTGTTTGGAAACACCTTCATGAGACATGGCTGGATCTGAAGACATGCAAGTTCCCAAATGCAGAGTAAACACATGGGATGGGAGGGCCACCCACAAAAAAACCAACCCCAAAGAATATGTTAGCATGTCTGTAGCATGTAACAACATCTATTCATATAACCATGGCCAGTGCTGATGTGCTCTTCATTCTGTCTGCATTTATAAAAGATGGTTGGTATTAAAAACTTCAGAGACTTAAACCTGGCAAAGAGCTTGACTTGTAAATTTTGGCACAAAACTAGCATTAATGGCCAAGTCATCCCTGGCTTTGGATGGCATACTTACAAAGCTAGCTCTGGTTCTACTGCTTCCTGCATGATACAACAGCCTTCTCTATAAAAGATGGATGGACTGCGAGACAGAACTGGTGCGTGACTCCCTGTCTCACCTCCAACATTGACCACATGTCCATCAGAGACTTGTACCTCTCCTACCCACGTGCTGTTATTCAGCAGTTAAATAACTTCAATATCAGAGAGTCAGACTTTAGTCTAAATGTGGTAACTGAATTAATTTTAAATGCATTATCTAAGAGGTACTGTATCAAAGACGCTGATGGATAATATCATGTTATTTTATAAAAGCTAGATCCCAATAACCTTGGTCATATCACACAGCATTTTAATCCACATACGACTTTGTTGAACTAAGAGGAGTTAATCTAAAAAGATGTTGGTCAGTATGGGTGAAATAGGTTCTGGTCTGAAATTATTTTGACTGTGATTTCACACAGTGATGAAAAAAAAATCCATCAGAAAGTGAGAGTTGAGATCCAAATACTGAAGTTAACTGCTTTAAATGAAAAAAATCTCTTCCCCAAGTTGAGTACATCTGGCTACTTCTAAATTATTTCAAACCATATAGTATTCTGGGAAGCATGTGCGTCTTCCAAAATACATACTATAAATTTTTGGATGAAGTCAAAAGAAACTGACATGAGAACAGCTTATAAAGATATCAGAAATTACCTGAAGGTTTCTAGCCCTGTGATTCTGAACTGTAGCACTCACAGGTAGTAAATACTTTATTTAAAGCTGCATTATGCTGTCATTAAAAACTCCCACAGCGCATTGTACAAAACTTTTCTGAAACCTCTGTGTGTGCTTACATTTCCCATCACTGTCTGAAGATAAAGATTTTTTTTAAGTCAGAGTAAATTGTTAAACTGTTTGAATAAAATGTTCATAAAAATCTCTGGGTTTTTTATCAGTAGATAACTGAAAACAGCCAAATTTTAAACAATGAAACATCTTCTGGGGTGCACTGGAAACACTCTCCTGACAAATTTAAAGAGAAAGAAAAAATGGAAAGAGTTACCAACATGGATTGGATTTTATAATATCTAAAACCTGCAGCAATGAAAAAAAAAATTAAAGACATTAATTTGTGGATTTGCCAGAAGTTGGTGCTCCATCTTACTGAATACAGAGCTGGTCATGGGAACCCTTGATTTCCTGACCTTCCAGCCTCTCTTGCTCCTCACTGTGTCCATAAATGAAGTCAAATGCTGCACAAGCTCCAACTCATGTCAAAAAAACCAAAGCAGACTATTTAATACCAGCAGCTGTGAGAAGGGTCTATAGCATTTGCCTTTCCTGATTCCAGTTCAAGATCTAAATGCTTATAGTGGGGACTGTTACAACTGAAAGCCCAACTTCAAGTTTTGGCTCCTTTTCTATACATGTGACCTTGGTACTAATGCGTTAATTGCTTCAAGAACAGAATGACTGATGGTCATCAGAGGGAGGGTCATGAGAAGGAGATAAACCTTCATGGAAGCCAAGTATGATGTATTGATCCCCCTCCCACCAAAGAGTGAACATAGCCCTTATTCTCTTCAAAATTAAATCTGCCATGTATTTCTTCAGCTTATCTTTCCTCATATTTTTCACAGATCAGATGCTCTCTCTTGCACATACAAACATGTTTATAGCAGATATATACATAAATAAAAAAAATCCAACAAACCCTACAGACCAGTCGAGCAATCTTTTTTTGTGGTCCAGGAAGGAAGGGAGAGTCATTTTTATTGTTTAATTGTTGGGAAGTGTGCAGGCCTAGTGACGAAGGGGATAATTAATCATTCAGTGACTCGTCTGTATGTGCAAGACAGATACGCAGAGTCCAAATATTCAAACTTGCATTCACAGCTAAGAGACCGCTGATGTAAAATGCTACGACTTACAGTGGATTTATGCTTCCGCAGCTAAGACACCACATTCAAAATGCCCACTCTGCTGACACGAAGTGAAAGCCAACAGACACTTTCAGTGGTTTGTAGATGCCTGTTGAGCTGCTGCTGCGGAGGCGGTCTGTAACTGGGAGCTTTCCAAAGCTTTACAACCTGGCTGTGGGAAGTGCTGCCCATCTTCTTCCCTGAATCACCCCCCTCTAGGGCTAATGTTTACACAGAATAGAGATGTGAATGTAATATTAGTCCTGAGAGTAAACACTTCCCTGTCATACACATATTGTGCACATATGTACATTAGAATTCAGTCTTCGTTTGTTCAGTGTCTATTCAAATACATACCAGGTGACAATAGAACAAGAACAAAATTGATGCTCTTATGTTGGACTTTACACAACTAATTTTATCAACTTTTCAATAAATGCTGTTTTCAGATGTTTAAAAATACAACAAAATAGCAATAGTTTTAAAATACTATTCTTTTAATCAGTTTCAGTTAAACTGCATCTGCTTATTTTCTAGTGACAAACCAGATGGGACTAATGAATTCTAACATGAAAACATCACTTTAATCATTTTAATGTACAGCTAGAAATTTCTGCTAAAAGCTGTGGGAATTAAAAAGGAAGTTGTGCAACCCAAGATCTAAAATATCAGTAGCTTTATAGGTTTAAAGTGAAATAAAATATATACTCCTCATCACTCTAGTCTTCACTTAAACGCAGTGCTCAGTGTTATATTTCTTTAATAATATACACAGGCTTTAATAATTTGTCACAGGAGTGTCTTTTGCCTGGACAATCGGGAAGTGAGGTGGATCATGAACTGGCTGAAGGATAGAAGCCAGAAAGTGGTGGTCAATGGGATGGAG
>VXBJ01005165.1:228401-285958 GCA_013400055.1 Nycticryphes semicollaris
TGTATTAGAAGGGCTGTGGTCAGTAGGTCAAGAGAGGTTCTCCTCCCCCTCTACTCTGCCCTGGTGAGACCCCATCTGGAATATTGTGTCCAGTTCTGGGCACCTCAGTTCCAGAGGGACAGGGAACTGCTGGAGAGAGTCCAACGTAGAGCCACAAAGATGATTAAGGGAGTGGAGCATCTCCCATAGGAGGAAAGGCTGAGGGAGTTGGGTCTCTTCAGCTTGGAGAAGAGGAGACTGAGCGGTGACCTCATTCATATTTATAAATACGTAAAGGGTGAGTGTCAGGAGGATGGAGCCAGGCTCTTCTCAGTGACAGGCAGTGATAGGACAAGGGGCAATGGGTACAAGTTGGAACGCAAGAGGTTCCACTTAAATATGAGGAAAAACTTCTTCACAGTGAGGGTAACAGAACACTGGGACAGGCTGCCCAGGGAGGTTGTGGAGTCTCCTTCTCTGGAGACATTTAAAACTCATCTGGACGTGTTCCTGTGTGACCTGGTCTAGGTGTTCCTGCTCTGGCTGGGGGATTGGACTAGATGATCTTTCAAGGTCCCTTCCAATCCCTGATATTCTGTGATTCTGTGGTTTTTGAGTAGTATTTTTTCTTTTCTATTCCAATATGGCATCTTAAAACTAAGCGGCATTTGAAAACTATGAGAATTAGAGCAGTAAAAGATTCTCATCTTTGATCTAATGGGTAAAATCTTGGTTTCTCTGCCTTCAGTGTGACAATCAGGAGTTACATCAGCACTGTGACCTCTTGGTACCCTTTAGCACTGGTTTTCAGACTGTGGTTCATGAATTACTTCTAAAGGATCTATGAATGGTAACTACAAAATGCAAGTTCATGGTCAAGCGGCTTTAATTTACCATCTAGAAAGCTGCAGTTCTGACTACTTTGTAAAAGTAAGCAAATAGAATAATCTCAAAAAATTACTTCCACAAGGCAACTACTTTATGGCTCCATTTTCACTCCCTCTCCTGCACTAGACAGGAGTCCAAGATCAGACTAATTTCAAACAGTCATTCTACCATATTGGGTGGACCTCCTCCTGGCCAAAAGCACAGACAAGAGCAGGACCCTCCCACCTATCTTCAGTTTCCTCCCTAAACCAGAACCTGAGTAACCATTATCTTTACCGTGAGTGGGAAGAGGAATGTGGGTCATGGATAAGCTATGATTTTTGGGTCATCACCATAACTCACCATCCTGAAACAAAAACGGTATGGGCTGTTCAGCAAAAGTGCTTTCTACCTTAGACCCATTAAAACAAAAATCACAACAGTTATTTTTCAGTAAAAGTATTAAATAATATATAAAGCCTATACAACAAGCGTAAAGCTTTTGCAACTTTTTAACTTCTGTGGTTTTCATTTTGAATGTAAGAGACACAAATACAATCAGACCTTACATATGCTACAGCACAACTGGTTTATGTAATTATTTATATAATTATTGTCATGTATCATCACACAGCTACATGCTGCTGTGATAGGGAGGAGATGCCTTTCATGATTTTGCCCAGTAGATCATTTCTACAATTGTTATGGGTCCAACACAAGCGAATAAACCAGACAACAAACATGAAGCTCCCCTCCCTATCATGCTGCTCTGTCGTAACTACTCATCTTCTGTGTCCTGGCTCCTTCTACTAGTCCAGTCTCCGCTTCCTCCAATTCACATCATGAGGTTCGTGTTTCACAGGAGAATACAAGAGCTTTAAATATCACATTATTCACCAAAAACAATATTAAAAAAAAGTAGAACTAAATGCAAAAGTTATTTCCAGATTATAGCAAACATGTAATCAACATACAGTTGAGAAAAGAAATACACAAATCAAAGTCCTGAGAGAAATCATCATAGTGCATAAACCAGAACAAATTATTACAATAACTTACATAACAAAAGTACAAACTCCAATAAGACCAAACGGTGAAACTAATGCAGCCCTCCTAGGAGTTTTAGGATTGTACCAACTTGCAGTGCCTTTGAAACTGCTCTCTGAGCTAACCTTCCTTCTTCCGGACTGAAGACAAACAAGGACACACTAAATAATGAATATATTTCATTAAGCCAATACGGAGCAGAGAATTAAAGCCTGAATAGCTTGTTACACTGGGTTCGTCTTGCTTAGTATCATTAATGCCCACTTGCTGGCCCAACTCTACAGTCGGGGCTTTAGTGACCACCCTGTGCTGCCCTCGGCCCTCTCAGATTCATAGAGGGTTTCCTGTTTTGTCTTCTCATGCTCCAGAGGAGGTTTCACCTATGCTTCCCTATAACTGTGTTTAACCCATTCTTCCATATAAATCCAAACTTAGTTAAAATAACAAAGCTGCATTATGAAAGCATGTTTTTGTTGAACAGATGTTCTTCCTCCCACACCTATTTCATTACAGACCAGTTTCTCCTACCCTCCTCATCCTGATAACACTGTTTTTATAGCCAGCTCCTTTTGCTGATTTTAGCCAAGTTTCTAGGACACAATGTTTTAATTTAAACACAGTTCCAGTTCTATGATTTTATTTTGTATATATTTGAACTTGCTCCTCTACAACCTCAAAGGATGCTAATCTATTTCAAAACATTTTCCTCACCTTTGTTTGTCCAAGAGCTTTCCCACTACATCCATTCTTCTCTGTGCGAGTCCTCCAAGACCACAGCTGCCCCATGACTCTGCCCCACTTTGGGGCAGATTGCAGCATGTTATTAGGCGTAAAATGCATCCTCTAATAAGACTGAATTATCAGATATGTGCTTGCTATGTGCTGAGGAACTCCAGAAAGAATTTGAACTCTCCATAGAAACCTTTCCAAGAAGCAATACAACTTCACAGCACCAGCATGGAAAAGTAGAGTAGGGGCTGTGCCCTACACAACAAAATTGAGGGTCTTTAATAAACAAGGCTTTCACGACTCCCTTATGCACTTACTCATTTGTTGCATTTTCCATGGAGGGTGTGACTCATCTCACTTAACTGACTTTCAGACATTCAGAGTTATCTATTTCTGAGCAACTCATCTAGACACTCTTTGTAACCACAAGGACAGCTGACAGCACAGATACATTAGTCTCTGGAGGTGTGTGCTTTGTGCTTCTTCACCTATTTTAGATAGAGAGCCTAGACACCTACTAAGCATTAGAAGTTACAGTCTGTGAGATGGATTACATCTTGAGACCCCTCTAGTTTCCACTTTCTGATAATAGACAGTTCTGAGCAAATTTCTTGGCCCTAAACAAACACACTTTTCTGGTAAATGTTTTCCTCCACACTGCAGAAATCATTCTTACAATTCTGTGCAGCAACTTTCTATTTCTACCTGTTTGAATCCGATCATTTAAGGGTGCAACTCCAGCAAGGGCCCACCAGAGAGAGAGCGTGACTGGCAATGACACGCTTGATGGCTCATTCATTGAGAACAAGATAACACAAATAACAAATAAAAAGGAGCAAAGTGAAAAACACTAATAGGAGGTTCTGCTACAGTTGTTTGGGTTTTTTTTTAGTGGCTCTAATTGAATAGAAACCCCTATATGTTAATTTGAACTCTTGGTTTCTCCATACTTTTTTACTTTTAATTATGTCCAAGCCATAGCAGCTCTATAAAACTAATCACAGAGGGTGGATCAGAGCACAGCCAGCATTCAAAGAAAATCATTCCATGATCTCCTTGCCCCTAAAGGGATTTTCCATCTCATAAAACACAGATTGCTAAATATATGAAATAGAAAAATAGAAAAATAAATGTTACAGCCTCTGCATATAACACAGTTTTAACTAAATAATCTCAGCGATCAACCCCAACGCAAAGAGTCTGCACAAGCCAAGCCAGGGAAGTCAAACCCCTGCATTAGATTAGTGTTGGTGAAGGGAGTGGTTTCCTGTACTGTGAAGCAGCCTTCCATCCCTACCGCAGCACAGACTGCCTCAAACTGGTGTAATCTTTCAGGGATGAGGGATGTATGTAGTTTTACTAAACAAGCCACATTCTTGTCTGCCTGCCGAGGGCTGCTTTCCTCTTCCTTAGTGTCAGGGTCTGGCTACAGAGAACATTTTACCAGCAGAATAGAGGTGGCTTCAGCAACCACATCAACAACGTAATTTATAAAATTCCCATTTGGGATCCTCAATAAAATGGTTAGCAAAAGCTGCCTAGAATGTCAGCCATGTTTTCTTTTCTCCTTTATTGTCCTCTTTTCTTTTTTTTTTTTTTTTTTCTATTTAACTCTGCTGCTCTGAATTTCCTTTCCTCGTTTTTAAGTGTTTATGGAATATACATTTTTGTCTCTCAGAAACAGTGCTGACAAAGCAGGCAGACTGATGAGGAACTTGGTGTGACAACGAAGTTACACAATGCAAATTCTCTGCATTTTGCCTTGCACAATATTTCCAGAAGTATAATTTTTCACCAAACTCCTTCCACCTTCCTGAAGAACCTCGAGGCCCACTTTGATTTGAGAGTCACAGCTCACCAGTGAATGAGAGTTCCTGTTTTTTTTTTTTTTTCTAGAATCTTTTTTTTTTTAGAATCTATTTTTTTTTCTAATTGAATTTCTTTTTTGAAAATTACTTCAAAAAAATCATCAACAGATGGCAAAAGCAGTCCATTTCTTACCTCTTACTCCATGGACAATCAGCCAAATTCTGTTCTCTTCTGACACACACGCAACACATACTTGTCCCCTGACTTCAACTGGGATTATGTGGGACGTAAATTTGTGCATAGCTGGCTTAAGGCATTTTAGCTGTTTGTCTATCTGCTAGGAGAGAACACTACTAGATTCCTAGAAAACATTTACAGTAGAAAAGTGATATACTGTGTTTCAAGTTTTTACAGTCATCCAACAAGACACAGTTTAATTTTAATAAGCCTGCCTCTGAATGAGAAGCCAGATACAACAATCAGCATAACAGGCTTCCAGTATGTATGCAGTAACCCATTCATACATCTTGTTAGAAATACATGCAACGTACCAGAAACTCCTGCTGGTGTCTTTATGAATTTTCCATTAAAATGAGCAATCACTGCTTCACATTTTTCTGTTGACTCCATTCTAAGAAAATAAAGCATAATTTACATAAATTAAACACTCATCCAGATTCCCATGTTTGCGATTTTTCTAAGCATATTTCTTGCTTTTCTCGCTTCACTTTTGTGGGTTGCTTTCCCGTGCGTGAGCAATAGAGAGGATGTTTTCCAAGAACACACAACTGCAGAAAGGTGAAACTAAACTCAGTTAACATCTGAGGCCATGGTCAGTGCCAAACTGCAAATACAATACCCTTATTTACTTAGAAATTAGGCAGAACATGACTTGGACAGCTATAGCACAAAGTCTTGAAGGAAGCAGGAAGACTGATCCACAATCGTTCGTAACTGAATCCTTAGTGACCATGACACACATAGCAAATGTCAGTGCCACTTTTGATAGAGGATTCTGAAGTGTCCGTACAGTTTAAGAGCAATAAACTCAAATATAAACATGCTTGAGCAGTTTCTAGCTTATGAGTACCATCCCAAATGATGCACCCGTCTCTTATTTAATTGTCTCCAAGTTCCCTTCAAAACAGGAACCAATAACAGAACAGCTGTGATGGCTACTGAGAATTCATCCAGCATCCTGGACAGGTTTGTGCATTTAGCCTGTCAAAACCAGACTTAATAGACTGGTTGGACTATTGGTGAGTTAGTACTAGTCAGGGAGTGGCTCCATAAGGTTGCAGCAACATCCTTACATCGCAATGTAGGCGTGTCGGTCCTAACTGCCACCTTGGCCCAAGTTGCAACGGCTGACCAAGACATGCAAGTATAACAAAAATAATTTTAAAAGAAGAACATATTTTGCAGCGGTCTGCAAGATGATGTTTCGATAACGTTGAACACATTTCATTTGTTCACTAAATTCTGTGCTTCACAGCCACGGGTCAGATTAAAGAAGCAGTACTAAAAATTTCTAAGTCTTGGCACCTTTTTAATTGCTATAGCCTTTCTGCATAGGCCAACAAAATATAATCATAGTCAACAGACAAAACCATCAAAATGGTTTTCTTCATGTTTTTAAAATACCTTCTAGAGAATTTTCAGAAGTTCGGGATCATTGGAGCTGCATCAAAGAAATCTAATTATTTTTTTTTGTCTCACATGAACCAAACAATATAATTTAGTTTCAGACTCAAGTCTGGACTTGAAAAAATATATTACCCCTTATTAACCTAACAAAATGCTTCCGAAGGCAAGAAATTAAAATCTTTATTTAATCTCTCCATATTTCTTGGACAATTTTCACTTTCACTAATATTTATTCAAAAATGTTCCAATACCTATCTTGCAGTAGGGGAGAAATTCTAATTAGATATGACAACAACAATTTATTCTATAAATCATGTATAACATATGTGAATAAAAAAATATGTATACAAAATAACTTAGTCTTTATGTATACATATAAAATATAAAATGTATAATACAGAACTTATTGAGAAAATACTTTAAAATTATTATCTTTTAATGTCTTCAACACAAATAAGATTTTGGATGCACACAACTCTTTTGGACTTTCACATGCAATTCTAAAACTCTCTGGCTATACTAGAATAAAAGCCTTCCTAAAATATCACTGATTCAAGGTAGACTTGGTAAGCAAGTTTACGGAGAAAAGACTGAATAAAATCATAATGCCTACTGATTTTTAGCTTGGGTGTTACAGGATCCTGCCCTTCATAGTATCAAAAAGTGAAAGCTGCATTTAAGCAAGCAAATATCAGTATTTTTCAAAATTAGTAAACAGAACCTTTTGATGTATTTTGTTTTGTACATCATCTGAAAACATATACATGCATTCTGTGTATACTTGCATGGAGTTAATGCTCAAATACTTAAGCATATGCTTCTATAAAAAAAACATATGTATGGACGAAATAAAAATGCTCAACTAAATTTACAACAAATATTAAAAATATTTATTGATTTATTTAAAAGGGACAGGCATAAATTCTGGTAGAAACCAATCTTGCTGGTTTTGCGCTCTAAAAGGAAGGAATATCATCCCATTGTTTCTAATTTTGTTCCTTTGTTATACATTCTTGAAACTGGACAGTCTACCAATCAAATAAAAATATAAAAAAATACAAACATATTTTAAAAAGTAAACTAAAATAAAAAAACTCAATACTGTGATCTACCCATAGCCAACTCACAGGGAAATTAATCCCTAAACATTTTGGCTTCATCAGGAGATTTAATTTGTTCAATTCTTTTCTCTGCACTAATTTTAGATTCTGCCATTTGTTCAAATACTGAGCTATTGTAATATTGGCTGAACATCTGAATCACTGAAATTTGACTGTTGACAGAGATTTTACAACATGTTTTGAGAACTCCAATTCTTTGCTCAAAGCATGCCTCTATTTTTGATGACAGAAATCTCCAATTTTGCCTCCAAATGCTCCAAATTTTGAGTGCCATACTCAGTTTCAAGTAAGACTTAATGAGAGATAGAAAAGTATTAGAAAGGCACAGAAAAGACTTTCATGAAGAGACCCCAGAACAAATGACTGAATTAACTAGAGAAAAAGTAGACTCACATGGACAGAAAATGTGAGAGGTATCTATTAATTTACGAAAAATACATATTCTTGTTGATTTGGGAGAGATACTTGATCGACCTGTCAAATATTTTAAGGTGAGATTTACTGTAAGTGAACAAAAATATTTTTTTTCCCAAATGACAACATGTTAATGAGCCAGAAAATTTAAAGGGCTGATGTTCAAAGGGCAATGGTGAGTTAATTTTCTCAGAGGAACTAATGAAGAAAGAAAAAAAAAAAAANTCTTCCTTATGGTCTCCTGTCTCAAATTAAAACCTTGAAAGCCATAAATGTCACAGAAGTTTCTGTAAAGCGTTGCATAACTCTTGCTGGTTCAGGGATAGAGGGGCAGTAGAGAGAACAGGAGGAAGTGATAGAGGGTGAACTCTTATTCTAGATAGTTCTCCAACAGGAGCAACAGGTTCAGATTTAGCCATCTAAGCAAGATAAGAGACAGCCATATTTGCTGTACCAAAGGAAGTATTAACAAAAGCCTGCTGGTATCTCCATCTAGATCTCCCTTTTCTTTAAAAGCTTGATAATTTTCAGTAATTTCTGCCTTTTCCTCCTATGCCTGACTTTTTATTTAAAATGTGGAAAAAGCTGCCAGCATGGGTAATTGGTACTGAAGTACCTTGCAAAGCCAACACCACGGCTTGTCCCACTGGAGTCACGCAGTATCCTCGTAGAGATAACCTGCCCAAATGGTTTCAGCATGTTCTCAAGCTCCTGCTCATCCATTGAAAGCGGCAAATTGGAAATGTATAAGTTAGTCGGATCTTGTTCTTGTTGCTGAAAGAGAATTAAAAAACAATTGTTATTATTTTGCACTAAAAAAACATCCTGAATATAAAATATAACAACAAGGGGAGTTGAACCAGATGATACCTAGAGGGTCTTTCCAGCTCTGACAATTCCGTGATTCCGTGAACAATTACATATAACTACTGCTACAGATTTTCCCTTCTCAGGTGCCTTTCTAAAGGCTGCTCTTCCCTAGTATTAGTGACCTCCATCTTCTGTCACTGAATACTGCATTCCTGAGAAAAGCTTCCCTCCTCCTGTTACTGCTGACAATGACATTTTTAAGTGGAGATAAAGGTGAATAATTGACCAGTTTATAATCCGTACTACAACTTTTTTTTTTTTTTTTTAGAAAAGCCTGAAACACAAAGTCAAAAACAAGATAAAGAAAAGAAATTAGCAGATAAGGAAGTACAAGACTAGTGGAAAGAGCTAAAAAAAGTCAGATGTAAATTAAAAAGAGAAAATACTGGAATCACAATTTGAAAATAATATGGTGAAAAAAGAAGACAATGCATTTAAGAGTATCTACATTGCCAAAATATTACCACAAATACAGGCTGATATACACACAAGTGAGTGGGACACCGTCATCTTCTCCCACACAAGAACATTTTTGAATTTTGTCGAACTTCTACATTATGCATTCAGACAACACAAAAATCTTCCAAAAACTTTCTCTAGAAACAGACAAAATGACAGAGGAGGGCAGCCAGAAGATGAGCAACTAGGGAGGACGCAAACATAGTCACATCTTTGCCCTTCCCCTGACCTTAGGTACCTACTTTGTGTGATCTCCATATGTACCACAAAATTCCATCTGAATCAAACGAACATTTTTGTTGAAACTGATCGTTTCCAGTGTTTGTCTATAGATTCTCCAGCTGTGGTTGGGGAGCGTCTCTTGCATCCCTCTCATACTGCTAATTGCTGGCCGTGGTCCATGATGAAACACAGTTTTAAATCTACATGGTTCTATATGACTTGGCCCTTACAGCTGTGCAAACCCTCACAGTTGTCATTGTGGATCCCTCTACAGGTCTTAGCCTGTGCATCATGCGTTATATTCCACAGAACTTTTTTGGCATTAGGAATGACATGACCTGAAACTAATACAAATTTTGTTGGTACAGTCCTCAGTGTATTTTCACTCTGAACAAGAGGGCTACCTGACTTACAGGGAAGTTTGAATCATACCAGAAAGCAAAAAGCGAAAACCATTAACACTTCCCTACTGGTATTAAAACACTTATTAACGTCATTAGACCTGTATCGATGGTGATACCACCTTATGCAGATTAGACATCAATTTGTCCTTAAACTGCCTTTATATTAATAACATCTCAGTGCCTTAGTAGCACATTGCATAATTTAATAGTTTGCTATCCTGGATATCACCTCTCAGTTAGGGTTGGTTTTCCCTGGCACAAAGACAGACAAGGAGTGGGGGCTATGGCAGGAGTGAGGTCATGCGTTTGAGGCACAGAAATGAATTCTCATGCTCCAAAAAGTAATAAAACTTTAAAATGGAGAAGGAAATTCTGAGCTTTTGGACCTTCACCTCAAATCTCACAGTAATTTAGAAAGGGCTCCAATTTTTCTGTAAAGGCTTTTAAGAAACTTCGTCACCAAAGGAATTATAAAAGGGAAATGTGTTCCCATTACCTCCTTCTGATCTGCACACTATGCCACTGATAGGATCATAAATCCTTAGCCACAGACCTTACAAAACACAAACTTCCCAAAGTGCCCAGGTGTTATCCTAGTCAGTCCCTTTTACAGTCTACTACAAGGGGCATTGGACTACCATGGATGTTTTTCCTTGTGTTACCTCATGGGAATATGCATTCCCCCAAAATAACACTGAATCTATAGAGTACACATTGATTTGTGACCTAAATTATCTTAGAATTTCTGATTTCTCTTTCATATTAGAAAAATCAGCAGAAAGAGAAGACAAGAAAATAAATTCACGGAGGGTCCAGAGCCGACATCAATATTCATTCCTGGTCCGTGTTCAACCGTGATGGGAAAACCTGTTACCGTCATTACATCTTTGACACACAGTTCGCATTTCCTCAGGTAGGAATGTGAAATAAAGCCAGCTTTCACATTTTTAGAATTAGTTTGTTCCTTAGACCGTATTAACCAATTTGGTTTTTTACTTTCATATACAGATGCAAAAGCTTTATAAGAAATTTTAGCCACAAGGATCACACAATTGCATTTGTAGCTATATTTGTAGCCAACTTCCTGAAACTCATAATAGCATCTGAAAAAAACAAAAATTGGATTTTTTTTATTTCTTTTTATTATAAGCTGTAAAATATAATTTGCACAAAGCTCCTAAAACTTTCCTAAAAAAAGCTGGAAATGAACCCTTTGCATATTTCCATCAAATTTGCTAATGTTTTTATTCTATTATAACAAAAAATCTGAATTATACTACAAAAATTTTCTCATTAAAAAGCCTAACAACATTTGGAAAGATAAAAAAGCCCTCATTTTGTTCACACTAATAAAAACGTAATTTACATGCAAAAAAAGGAATGTGTACATTCAGAAACTCCTAATAGAGAAAGAAATTCAGACAACTGCAGGATGTCGGAGCAATCTGTTTTACTCAGTTAACCGGGGAGATCACATTCCCTTTTCTCTTGGGCTCTCATGCCAGACTAGGGGGTTACCACACTGTTGCATTACAGAGGCAGAGTAGTCAGGATAAGAGTAGACATGAAATTTTCTTGTCAAAAGAGACACAAAGACCTACTGCAGTTCTCTGTAACACATAAAGATTTTCCTCCATACATGCCAAGAAGCTCAATTCTTCTACCTACCCACCTAGCCCAGAAAACTTCATGCCATAAAGCATGTAACAGTGTTAGAAAAGGGAATGCTCAACTTTGAGAGGGTATTAGCAACTTTACCACTAACCCACACTGCAAATCCCTTAGGAATGGAGGGGGGGAAAAAAAAAAAAAGTGCATCTGAGGAAATCGTGTGCTAAGGAAATTGCTTTCTCTGAACAAAGTCATTTGTGATGGAAAAATTTGACTTGCAGTCCATTAAACAATCCGTATTTTCTATTAGTAACTAGATTGGGTTGTGGTCAGGTGCATGCTGGATGGGTGGCTGGAAAGGACTGGCTTCTGATTTCCTGGCCCTTTCCCTAAGTCAGCCTGTTACAGCCTGAATACTGCCCGGGATTCAGTTCTTTCTGCTTCAGCAGGACATACGGACCACAGTGGAAAAAGGGGAGTTCAAAGACACTTTTATATATGCCCATAGCTAAAACTGGTTAAGATGGCAGACATGGGAGAGGAAGAGCAAAAATGCAGCCAACAGATGAGAACGTCACACTGAAATCCTGGAATATAAACTGCAGTTTCATTCATTCTCCCAGCATGAAATGGTTGAAATGCCAACTAACACATTCCACGGTGGAGCAAGGCTGTATCTGCACTGCAGGTGTAACCCCACAGCCACCCAGGGGAGCGGCAGCAGCTCAACGATAAGGACAAATCAAAGGAAATCTCAAGTGGGAAAGGACCCATAAGGATCAAGTCCAACTAGTTCAGCATAGATTAATTCAATACACTTCTTCACTTTGCAGGAATTTAAAAAAAAATATTGCCATTGGTTCTCAGAAGAGCTCATTTACAATAGTAAGATAATACCACTGGAGTAGACCTAAAGCAAGACTGAACTCTTTCTAGAGTGTATTTTAATTTGGCAGCAGAAAAAAAAATAGATCTAATTATGTGCAAAAAACACCTCCTCTCTTCCTGTTAATTACTTACATCACTGTGCAGCTCCTGTTATCTCCACAAGATGACTAAACCTTAAAACAGCTATCTGGGTACATTTTGGGAGATCATAAGCAGCAAGTAATTTCCTTCCCCTTAAAACACATTGGATTTCCAAGCTGACTTCCAAATGGCAACCACAGCTAGGACTCCCCATCCATCCTTATCCTCTCTTACACAAAATGCATCGTACAAGCAGATGTTTACTTTTGTACAAGGTTTTGGCATGGAAAATAGTTAAACAGTAAAGAATCCAGGAGATTAGGAGAGAGACAAACTCTTTAACTCATCCCTCTGTCTCTCTGGCAAACAGCAGTTTAATACATTAAATTCTGTGACTTCCTTACCCTAACCTGCCTCACCATAGCTTAACTCACAGTTACTACAGTTATGTTTCAGAAGAGAAAAATAATCCCTTTGATAACTAAGTTTTTTGTTTTGTTTTGTTTTTTAATTCCAGAATTCAGCAAAAAAGTGAAACTGGCAGTAATAGCTGCAAATGTAACAAGCTCAGCTCAAACTTTGTCTATACGCTATAATAGTTCTAAGCACTTTCAAAGGCAGAGGGTTTTCTGGTGCTTTAACTCCATTAAATCACATAAGCTGCTTTCACGCTGCTTTCACCTTAGAAATCTTAGCTTGTCTTTAAATTACTTGTACTATTTTATGGGAATGATCAAAAAGAACCACTGAAGTCAGTGGAAAGGTACCTACTTTAGGGTAGCAAGCTAACATTAAAAATAAAACACTGGACTATTGAAATATTACTTTTTGGTTTTTTAAATATTCTACATAATTTGAGTCTTCATATCTCATGCAGGGTGTCCTCATTTAGGTCCTTGAAAGACACCGGAAGTGCTCAATATATGCAGATTATGGGCAATGTCAGGGAATTTGTAGACTATTGTAAGTATCCCTATTTCTGAGGAAAATAGCAATTCACGTCAACAGGTTTTTAGAGGTCTTTTCTCACCAACCACCTTTAGTGGCACCTCCAGGACTGGAACTCCTCTAGCAGAACATAGTAACACGAAGATGCAGAACAGTGCTCTTGCAGATTAACGCGTTTCTTTTTCCTAAAAAGCACTTACAGCTCTAACTTAATAAACTGACTACAAGATACAATATTTCTCATAAAAGGAACAGGAATAATCAACTGCTAATGCTCATTTCTGTACAAAAGTGGTGACCAGAAGTCCTACATAATGTGAAATATTCCACCATCATCTGAAAGAAATTAACAAAAACCTCCCTGTGCGTGTGGAACTGTTCCTAAATTGCGAGCAAGAAACTTGGCAAAACGATAGGACATCTGTTTTCTCTTGCTCTGTGTAAGGTCAGAGCGAACAGATAGCCATTCAGAAACATGTGACCAGGCACTGCTCACAGCATGGAAGATCCTCTGGCTGATAGGGAAGGGATTAAATGCTTGCCTGCCTTCGTATAGAAACTACTTTAAAATTTACAATTGGCCTGTGTCTTACTGAAATATGTCTGTTTTAGCCACAGTTTTAATACTGTCTGACCACAGACCGTTAACAAGACAATTCAATGCAAAAATCACTACCATAATCTTCACTTGTTCTCCAGAATTGCATAAACACTGTATGATTAAGGAGCTAAACATTTTAATTCATTTTCACAGGCACATCTGTATTACAAAGAGGAATAAGAACTGTAAGAGAAGGAATTTTTAACTACAATAAGCACTGTGTTCAAGTTTGCAATCAGACTATCACTGCAATCACATTTTATTCTTGAGATTCTTGCTTTCCCTTTGCTAGAAAGGCCCCAAGATGCTCCCTGGGAGCTCTGTCTGTTGCTCATGGATGCCACCGTTTTCAATACAAAAGGTGAATAAGCCCCCCATGGTTCAAAACAGAGCACTGGACCCTCATCTGAACAAGCCACAGCACTGCTCTCCAACTTTTGGGAGATAAGACTTTTGCAGGCTGAAGCTGTGTACCCAAGGGAAGTGGTTGTTAACCATCTTATTTAATGCAAATACAATTCCTGAACCAATGGTCATTTAGCTCCCAAAATTTAGCCTACTTTCAATTTATTTTATAATGACTTTTAAGAAGTTTTACAAACAAATGGAGGAAAATCAATTATATTTACTAAAAATAGCCTATTATAGTGGGGTTTAATACTAATGCCTACAGAAAGTCCTACAAACTAGGCAAGAAGAAAACTTTTCTTACAAGACAGTTGCTAACATCTGCTGTAGAAATCTGCTTGAGTTAGCTCCTGTTTGCCTGTCATCTGTTCTTTGGCACTCAGAAGCCCAGATGCAGCATAAGAAAAAATGCAATATGCCTACCTTCTCTAGTTAGATTAAGTGCACTAGCTACCATGGTAACCTAAACTTATTTTCTTACTTTACTCTGTAGGAATGAAAACTGATTTAATTCTCCAGAAGGCTGCCACAGTGCAGACAAGTACAAAAAGTAATACATTATTAAGAGTCATAAAAGTTAGCTGTTTCTCATTTTTGCTAACTCACAACCATGTTATTCATCAGCAACATAAAAGAAGACTGTCTTTAATACATTATGTTTAATAGCTGTGGAAAAGCCTTGATTTCTCTTACAGCGATGAGGGCAAGTGGCTAAGCAGCCTTTCCCTCCCCAGAAGTGCGTACCTGTTACGCTGTTCACACTTTATACCGCGTGACAGTTCATCTTTTCCAAATATGCTTGGAAAAAGTCCCCTAAACTAAGTTCAGAATATAAAAAAAAATGCTCCTCCGTTGAAATTGATTGGAAAAAAAGATAAAGCTACCAGCACATGGGGAGTGCTTCACAGTTCTGCCTTTGTAACCATTAGGAAAAAATACAAAGATTACAAATTCATCATCTCTGGGTTCTAGAGGATCTAGATGAATTCAGACAACGGGATAATATTTATCATAAACTAAAAACCACCCCCACATAATGAGTTTCAGATAGTTTGGTCTATTGCTTTAAGGGCCCATAGACCATTCCAGAAAATGGAAAACGTATGTTAAGAATGGTGTAATGGTGGAATCGTATTTTAAGTATGGGGTACACCATACTTTGCATTGTTATCACAGGCATCCTTCTGACACAATTTGACTAAGACACAATTTCAAAGATGGCCCAAATTTTTTGCACAAGCCTAAAACATCTGAAAATATGTTGTAATTTGTTAATGTGAGAGCTGATACAATATAAACAGGAGCATACTTAATTGTGTCAGTGGAACTGAAGATTTTAAGAAGGAAGGAATTATAACTTTATAATTCTGAAGTCCTAAAAATGTGCAACAGTGGGGAAATCTTTGAATGGATAAACAATGAGTCTTCCCCTAGAAATGCACATTAATACATGGAGCAGCATTCCTTGGCTCAAATTAATGAGTTTCATTGACCACAGAAATCTTGCACATTGGACTCCTGCCCTGGGTTCTATTAAAAGTGGCATGTTTATTATAGGCAAGTTTGTGATTCCATACACAAAAAACCAAAAACAAAAATCAAAACAAAACAAAAAAGAAACAAAACAAAAAAAAAAAGGAAAAGAACTGGATCAAAAAGGATGATTATCACTTATTTAAGTTATAAATGATCTTGACAATCTTATAGCAAAGTTGCACATACAGAAGAACTAAACAGAGACAGAATAGAGAAGACATGAAGGAAGGCAAAGTCTTCAAAAACAAAGTCTCCAGACTCATTAGGATTGGGCTCATTTTGTCTATAGCAATTGTGTCAGACTCAGATGGTTAAACCATTTTAAAGGGAGGACGCTACACCAATTTTAAGGACACGGCTGAAATACAACTTTGAGAACACTAAAACATACGTTAAATGCTATGAGCTCTTTGCAAAAAGTGGTAACTCCATGCGTAGAAAAGTTTTAGCAGATATAAGCCTTTCACTATAGTATTCAGAAATCTGTTAATCTCCCATGAGCGAGAAAATATGGCTATATGAATGTCATTGCCACACCAGGAAGGAAGTTGTTCAGCCCTCATTGAATTCTGAGCTGCCCCCAGCCAGGCTGGTATTCTAACTGGCTTATGCATCTCTACATTGCTGTCAGTATAATATATTCTCTAGCTGACTTTACCTGGGCTGCCAACACAATTGTTCTCCTCCTGCCTTAAGTTTGCTAGATAAAAAGAGAAGAACTGTGGTTTTTAGTAAGCATTCTTATTCAATAAGTTCCTTTTTACCTTTTACATTTCCACATTAGCCTACATCCAGAAGAATAAGAATTAAATTCAACTTTCCCCTTACAAGTACCGCTTTTCCAACTGTCTGAAACACAGTTACTTCAGTAACTACAGCTGAACTTAGTTGAATACCATTTGATGAGACAGAATTTTATCTGACACTGACCTAAATGCCTTATGTTGAGTTCAAGGTCAAAGACCTATGAGGGTTTAGGTGACTCATATCTCCATAGCATTTAGACCTCCCCATCGCTAAACATCCCTTACAGATTTTCAGTTTTTCAAATCTCTGTTCAAAATGCCAATGTACAGTAGACTTTCTGTGTGCATCTACCTTCCTCTACAAAGTCATTTGCTATCTGCTGTGAACAGCATAGAAACCTACGGTTATCTCACTGATTTTACCCATGGGGCAGAGGGAAGAGAAGAGAGACATTTCTCAGAAAATTCATTCTGACAGCAATCGTAACAACTTTTCTAACACAGAAAATAGGTAGAGCTTTTCAATACTACGACTAATCTTCCCTAAGAACGCACAGCTCTGCAAAATCAGAGCTTTTGAACTTACTATTATGGGTTTATTATCAAAGCACACCTCTATGAATAAGGACAATAAACTACCTACATTGGAAGAAATTTCAAGAAATTAAAATGAAATAAAATAAAAATAAGGCACTCAGCCAGTTATGAACTAGCTTAAAAATAACTGTACTCTCGCAAGACATGCATCTGCTCTTTGTGTACCTTATCTCTAGAGTAAGAGATAAGCTACTGGTTTTGTACTAGGTCCTGAAATAAGCCGGCCACCACTACAGCTCACACCATCTCCTGACCCCTTTCCACAGCCACTTGTGCACACTGAAAAAAACAACTGACAAGAGTGAACAGTGGCAATACTCAGTGTGAAGACAGGAGAGGGGCAAGAGCCCGTAACTCCCATATTAAACTTTCACCCAAAAGCTACTCCCATCACCTGGCAATGGAATTTCATCTTATGTGAGCTCTTGGCAGCATTATCTAACCAAGAGGAATGGTTGGAGGCACTTCGATTTCAGCTGTGGTTGGAGGATCCTGTTAACGAGCACAGAGCAAAACACTTCATCTTAGTCAAACATTCCCAGTTCAGATCTCAGGAAGGGCAGAATAACCAAAAACATAACTTCTCTCGAGCCACGGTCTGACACTGGGTTCCTTCACTGACACTATCCCCATGATGTCTCCCAAGACATGGCCACATGTCTCCACAAACAGTGACCCCCCTGGAATGGATCTGGCAGCATGTGGCTTGAAGCCATGTCTTGGGCCCCAGGCCCTCCCCAGTCTGCTCAACAATAGCCGAAACATAGTGGACAGGATGATATCTTTCTGGAGTCAGGTCAGCTTGGAAGCAGACCAATGAGTACAGCATGATCTTACCCCATGGATCAGGAAAGCTAACAAAATCAAATATTTGACGTTATCTCTACAAAACAATCAGCAAAGTTTTAAATACATATAATCTGAACCACTTCTGCTAAACTAGGATATGCAGATGATCTTGCTGACGTAAGTAATTTTTAACTCAATGACACAATAACATTTTCCTTCCCCTTCTGGGACTACCACCCTATCTGGGAGGACAGCAAGAATCCTGAGGAGCCGTGCTGCTGGCTGACACCCTGGGCACAGCATAGTAACAGTACCTTCCCACAGACAAATCCTGCCAACAGGAATTTAATTCTCTTTGAAACTGAAGCAGTCATAGTGGTCAGTGAGGAAATCCATCGGCCTGACAGCTGAGAAACTGTCATCCAAATCTTCCTCTGTGACAGTCAGGCTAAAGCCTGAATGGTTTCACTGCTGGAAGACCACTTGATGGCAGAGGTAGTAACATGCAAAAGGATGCAATATGAAATACACAAACAGAAGTAAACTTTTACTAGTGTCTCACATGTGAAGAGTCTGACTTTCTAATCTTGCCAAAACAACTGTAAGCAACTGGCAACTCCCAGCGTCCAACTGGAGATAGGATTTTCCAGACAAAAGGAGAGCAGCACAGCCCAGGAAAAAAAAAATCCAATGGCTCAAAACAAGACAAAAACCAAAGCACTCAAACTCTTAGTCACTTTTGACTGTTTGTTGTGATATTGTTCATTGGGCTGGGGGTTTTTTTTATAATTTAAACACTCTTTCCATGTTAAGAAGCATAACAGCAAGTTTCACAGGAATCTAAACTTTATAGCTACCAATTTCCCACAGGACATCAAGCTTGACACAGTGTCAGAAAAATCAATCAAAACTGTCAGGTACTCTAGTGGACTTTTTGTAATTAATGCTAACAGAAAGATATATTGGCAATGTTGCAGCTAACTGGCAGAGGAAATGAGTCAGAAAAATATACCATAGGAAAAATGAGAAAAACTATTCATTAGATGACTATAGTGAATTATTAGAGCGTCTCCATCTATTCAAGAAGACAATTAAATCAGACATCAAAATTCATTAGCAAAAGGAGTTTACACGACATTGTTTTCTCTTTTCTCCCCTCCTACCTAGGTATTGTATCTGTAAGATGGCAGACAGAGGCTTTGAAAAATCTGGTGCATATTTTAAAAAGTGATTACCTAAAAACTAAAGATTAATTAAAAGGTCTTTATGAAGCCTATACAAAGCCTTATAAAAGGACACAAAAAGAAAAAAGAAAAAAAATCTTTTCCAGTAAGCATGTATGTTTGTGTCATGGCTATAATGAAACATGCATTAAGTATGAAACATATGGTTTCCATTTTGTTGCCCTGGAATCCATCCAAAGACGTTTTATGTTGTTAGCTTAACTGTTCTCCTCAGCTGAAAAGCTGTGGAAAATATCTCATCTGAAAAAAATCTGTACCTAACGGATAACTACAGAAGATTTGCTAGATCTGTGGCAGACTATTAAAGAAAGACTCTGAGATTGCTATTTAATTACTGGATTTTTCTTTTAACTAGAAAATAATTTTTAAACTGAAAAAAAAATTTGCTTTAAGAAGCACCCCAAACTATATGAACAGATTATGTTGGTAATATTTTCTTTATTTAATAAATTTGTAGAGGTGTTTAAGGCACTCTGCTGGAACAAGGCCATCCAACCTAAGAAGAATGCATGACAAAATCATTATTAATGTATCATCTACCTGATTTTATAGATTTGAGAAACTTATCTTATGCTGCAAGAGCACAGCTCTGAAGACCATTCTTGACTAATAATCTAATTCAGAGGCAAGGATCAGTAAAATAAGAGAAAAAAGAAGAAAGAACATATTTCTTTATTTTTAATAACGGTTGGGTTTGACCTGATGCAGAAATAGGTTGTCAAAGAGTTGGCTAAGAATTTCAAGACATCTGTCATTAATGCTCACATTTAAATTCTACTTACTTGAATAGAAAATACACTAGAAATGCTAAAGACAAAGTCACAAGGTTCAATTTTGCCATGCTGTGCTTAAAAATTCATCCCAAAATTGCAAGGCTGCTAACCTTGTGACAACAAGCAGGCAATGTATAAAACATTTAGTGCCTTTGTGTTGTAAACTATTTCAGCTATTGACTTGTTCTAGGAATTAGCATGTTGCAGTTAAAATGTTAAGCCTGTTGTAGTTCTTAACTTATTGCTAATCTTTTTTCCAATGAAGCCAATGCAAAAAAATAGTATAATGAATAAATTGATAAATCCAACCAGATGAGTTGAGACCTCACCATGTTATGTTTCTTTATTTCATTAGTTGAGATTATTTGGGATATGGCAGTGGAAAGCCTCCATTTTGCTACCTTAATATACCATGTGACTTGAGGACTGCGCTCTGTAAAGGGCCTGCAACTTGACAGTCCTTGAGAATTCCCATATTTCCAATGCTCTGCTAACATACAAGCTTGTTCACCTTCACAACCCACTGCAAGAATTAGCCAGTTGTTTTAACACACCTTTGCCATCTGTGCTTGGACTCCACTAGCCTTTAAAGCAGAAACTGCCTTCTGAGCAGCTGCCGGGCTGTCAAAGTCAACAAAACCGTAACCTGAAATATAAAACATATTTCATTAATGAGAAAGAAACAATCTTATAATCAAACAGTTCATCTGCTACTAGCACAGTTATTTAATACAATTTCCTTGTTGGTGAGGAGGGCCCATTTGAATTCCAAAGTTTTTCCATGTCGTCCCCAAAAACTAATCTACTAAAGTCCTTCAACCTTGAATTGGTGGGGATCTGCCTTTGTGGATCAAACCAATTTCCATGCCTGCTCATTATCAGGATTTTGTCCTAATCATTGACAAGAAGTATGGTGGTTTGCTTTGTGTTACCTTGGTATGTATTTTCTAAGAGAAAATGTGACATCATCAGTTTATTTCATAGAGATCACCAATCTGTTCAGTTTTCTAAACTAAATTCTTAGTCCAGTTCAAGACCAATAAGCCTCTAATTTACATGTCACTTACCCAAAACTGGGAGAAGAGTTTAGTTTAAAAGGCATATATCTACTGCATCATAACCCAATTTTTGGTGAATTAGTTACTTCATTGTCTACACATAGATAAATTTAACCAGTGAAAACTCAGCTTCATTGAAATCAAAGGAGTTTTCCCCACTGTTGTTACTGAAACCAGAATGTAAGAAATTGTCCTGAAAGCATTTTCTATGCCATATAACACAATCTTTAAACTTTAGAGTAAACTCAAAGTTAATTGAACCAATTTCCATATATATATGCAGTAACTACTTTTCTTATTCTCAACAACAATGTACAACTAATGGATTCTAGGACATCTGAAAAACAATATCCCTCGGTCTTCACAGGCATTGACCTTATAGGCTGTGATTTGTAATGCAACTTGGGAGTTGGATGTTCAAGTCTCACCAAAAGGCAGTCACAGAGTTTGGAAGCTACTTCCCCTAGACGTTACTGCAAACCCCCTACGTTCTTCAACCCCCTTCCTTCCCACTGGTGAACAAACTCAAATACTAGAGAAATCACTCTCCAATATTTAAGCGGGGCTAAAAGAAAACAAACGAAACACCCAACAATTAAAAAAAGCTCTAAAGGAGTAGAAAATTGAATTATTTCTTTCAGAAGGTAATAGGACTCTCTTACAGTATGTCTGTACTGAGGACAAAAAGTTTGCTAAAAGATAGAACTGAACCAGCTTAACTCAGGAAAAACAACTTGAGCAGCCTTGTATATCAGCACAAGCTTATTTAACCTGCCAAGAAGCTGAAGAAAGCAGCATATTGTTCTGTGTAACATGTGGTGCTGTGGACTGTTAAATCTTGACACGAAACAGAGTGAATTAGCTCATATCAAGTTTTGTACTGCCAAGGCAAAACTAGCTTTCTGTACCAAAAAATAGCTTCCCATACCCATGACAGCCCAGGTCATCGACACTGCAGGGTGCAATACAAAGTTACACACCGATATCAAGCGTGACATCAAAGCTGGCTTTGCCATCTTCTAGATGATACATAAGCTTGTTGCTCCAGTTAGTTTATATCCCATGGTGTGGGGTTTTGTTTTGGCAAGAGATGGAGATGCTGTCAATCTTTTGGTTAAATTCCAGTTGGATTTCTGCATTTTGTCTACTTATGTTCCTACTGCAGTTTCAGTGAGGAGCAATGAGCTTCCCTACAGCCTTAACGTGCTGTATATTGTTAGAACAGACTGTTAGTTACTGCTTTTCACCAGTGAGATTTAAAATCTATATTGAAAAAGTCAGCTTAAACCTTGTGAAACATTAATGTGAGAATTTCTGTATCACTGGCAGAACTACTGAAATCTTCAGGAACTGGGGGACTGGACAGAATAAATCAGTTAAGTGCTGTCACAAGTATTAATGAATTAAAATAACTGAAAAGGGCATCTATCTTTCCTAGTCACAATATATGCAGATGACATCTCTCTACAAGCTGGGGGAAAAAAGAAATTCTAGAAATTTCTTTCTGAAGTGTCAGAAACCCCCTTAATTGCTTAAGATGGGGAGCTAAGAATCTATGCCCCCGCACTGCTTCCAAGTTCTCCACAAAAACAGTGTCTCAATTAATGATGAACTCTCCTCTCCTGCCTCTGCCTATCAGCTTTATGCTCATTCATGAGCTTTAAACTTTTTAACACTGCTAAATCAGCTGACTTAATTTTTCACTTTGCTTAGAAATTATTCTCTTCATTGTAAAAAGAAAGTCTGAAATCCAATATTTCAGTGTCAGCTACCACACCTTCTCCCACCATGCACGCTGCTGGGATATGACCTCACTGTAATTGCAATGAGTGATGAAAATCAGTGAACTGATGTATCCCGCTTATCTAAAGGACTTCTAATTTTTTTTTCCAGCTGCAATTACTTAGGTGAAAACGAACCATCTCTTTGCTCCCAATACATTCAATTGCATATAACAAAACACAATTACAAGATTGCAACATATAATTAAGTGCTGCTTTAAACCACTCTAATCAATGGAGCTGATTTCCACAGCACATAATTTTTTCAGATGCTTAGTACAGCTGAACCGTCTTCTGTAAGCTTCCCTGGTTTCTCCAGGCAAGAGGGGAAAAGCTGCTTTAAACTCCCATTTTTGTTTTTAAAATAGAGGCGAGCAGCCAGCCAGCACTGTGCGTGTCAGCTTCACTCCGGCTTGGCTGCAGCACTGACACAGGCCGGCTGCCAGCTCCTCTGGAAACGCATGTACTGAACACACTGACCGCGGGCAAGAACAAAACTAGTTTAAGGAATAAGAAGTCGGGGGAGAAGAGGGACATGAAAGCACTTAAAATCCAACATTAGTTTATTTTATAGAATCATTTAGGACTTTCAGGTGAACGTTGATATAAAGGCAAACATACATACCTTTGCACTTGTTTGTTGTCTTATCCAAAATAGCCTTCGTGGATACAATTTTCCCATACCTAAAATGTAGCATACACATGTAAGGAAAATGAGAAAAAAAATATCCTGTTACAACAGCTAGCCAATGCATATTATTTTATATCCTATTACCCTTTACTTTTCATAAAATAGATTAATACACAGACTGTACAATTGTATAATAAAAACTCATACGTAGATGGAAGTGACAATAACAATCAACAATTTCGAGCACGATCTTGTCCTATTGTCCCTCTGTTCTCAATGGCACAGCACAATCACAAAATAAGCCAGAGCAAAAGTTCCTTACAGAAAAGAACATTACACAGTTAAAATCCTGGTACATATAGGAAACCATGTTATAGACACAAGCTTGGACTTTCTCAGCATATATACCAGATAAAGCAGGCAAACTTCCTTGTCAGTGCTTGGCTTGCTAACTAACACCCTAGCTATTTCTCCCCCTCCCCAACCTTCTGGAGGCGGCAAGTACAAGTCAGATTTATGAAAGATGACCAGCAAAGGTGGTAAAGAATTTTCTGTATCTTTAAAATGGAAAATTGAAATGTAAACAATTTCAACTTAAACCAAACCATCCATCAGGAAATGTCAAATTTTTTTTGCTGTTGTTTTGTTTTGTAAGAAAAATATACTCATTGCCTGTTCCTCAGCTTCTCAATAACTGGGCAGTCCAGGTGCCAATCTGCTACCCAGTCCAAAGGTGAGCACCCAGAGACCTAAGAGCAATTAAGCCTGGGAAACACATGGACAGTAATCCCAGCTACAGGAACAACTGCTGTTTCTGAAGTGTTCCACAAACTTTATCAGTATTAGGTTTTTTAATAAAATTGAGGGTAGAATTTGTTGCTGCTGGTGAAAATGTGACATTTTCCTTGGAAGTCAAATATCAGTTTCAATTTTAAAAAAGCACCTCACTCGACTTCCATCTGCAGTGGAACTGGAAACAGAGCACAGGTTTCCCAAGTTCCTTACACAACCTCCTCACTTTGCTTGTGAACTACATTTAGCATCATAGAATTGTCCAGGTTGAAAGGGACCTTTCAGATCATCTATCTAGTCCAACCATCAACCTAACAATGACAAAAGCCATCATTAAACTATATCTCCAAGCACTGTGTCTAGCCAACTTTTAAATACTGCCAGGGATGGCAACTCCACCACTTCTCTGGGCGGCCTGTTCCAACGCTTAATAAACCTTTCAGTGTAAAATTGATATCCAGTATCCCAATATCCAGTCTAAACCTCCCCTGGTGCAACTTGAGGCCTATTGCCTGTTACTTAGGAGAAGAGACCAACCCCCATCTCTCTACACCCTCCTTTCAGGTAGTTGTAAACAGCAATAAGATCTCCTCTCAGTCTCTTTTTCTCCTGGCTGAACAACCCCAGCTCCCTCCACTGTTCCTCATGAGACTTGTACTCCAGACCCCTCACAGTGCTATGAGTATGCAAGAGAGAAATGATGCAACATGAGCTTGTTTTCACATGAGCTTGTTTTCACATGAGCGTATAATGTAACTTACTATATTGATAGGTATACCTAAGCACTATGTGCTTAGAGGTTCTTTAGCATTGTACTAGAACCCAAAATGAACTGGCAATTATGAGAAATGCCATCAGCATAAGGAAGTCAAAGTTGGGGAAGAAAGAAATCTTGACAGTTCACCTGCTAAATATAACTTCAACAGAATAATTTTTAAAAGATATTATTTCAAAAGACAGCTAACTCAATTTCTGCAGTGGCTGTATTAGTCTTAAAAGTTCTTCAAAATATATAAAAAGCCTAATAAATAAAGTTAAGCTAAGTTAGTTAGGAGTACTCAAACCACTTGCAAAGTGATAGTTATTCAAGCCTGAGGCCTATTTACAAAGTACTTTCCTCCTAAAGAACATTTAAATACATGTTTCACGGTAGTTGTCACTCTCTGTGACCAGTTTCAAACACATTCTGTTTATTGAATGAGTTATTGCATGGCTTCAAATAATTCCAACGGGCTAAACTGGGGACATTAGCCACTAGGTGTTGGCTTCCTTACTGTATCTGAAACTGTAAGCGTCTACATTGATATAAAGTAGAACTATCCATCTATAGCCTAAAAACATACAAGTGTCAATGAAAATCAGTGCATACCTAAATATATTATACTATAAGTTGCAAGAAAACAATAGAAATTGTGCCTACTAGCTGGAACAGGTACTTCCTTATTACTGTCACTTATTTTCCAAATACGTCAGTCCATTTAGAAAGCTCTATACCTCCTAAGTCAAAATTTCTCAGTAATTTTTTTGAGTTCAGAGTAAGTGCATATGTTATAAATGATACAGGCAAACTGTTCAGGGACTGTGCTTTTCAAGATCAAACTCTTACGTCCCAAGTCACTTGGATACAGCATTGTATTTGATGGCCAGCATTCTCCATACACTGTCAGCTTCCCTAAGCTTCTTAAAGTTAAGACCTACAAAATCCTTTTGTGGGAAAAAATCCCTGAAGGATGATTTTGTCTCCCCGCTACTGTTTTGGTTCTTGAAAGTGTAGAAAGTGGTGCCAGTCTGCCCTCTGCCAGTTTGGTCACAGAGGGGAGTCAGTGGCTGGCTGTGGACTGTGCCAGCCCACAGATGCTGGTGCACACCGGCCCACTGACACGTGTCTGCATGACTGTTCTTTACAACCACTTCATGGACCATCTTCCAATGTGCAAGACCACTAGTGATTTAATCCACTGTCCCAGATAGCACGGTTCCTGCAAAGAACCAGCTGCCATGGAAGACTGCCAAGGAGTTTCAGGAGTGTGAGTCTAGGAACAATTTGGTGAGCCAGTACAACAATAACAGCTATCGCCAGGATTTCTCCTACGATTTTCCCCATGAACACTCCTCCCAAGTGCTAGCCACACCATGAAGCACAGAAATGCAGTTTACCCCATCTCAGCCTGGGCAGAGGCATACATCACCTGCTTGCTCCCACCATGTGGTCTGCTATCAGGGGAAATAACTCCTTGCAGTTCCTCATAAGTGCTTCCTTCAAATGATGACCATCATGACAATCCACTTCCTTCCTCCTGAATTCCGCAATCCCAATACTGCTGTTAACACAGGCTCCGGCATTCAGCTGCTCATTTGTTAGGTGCAGCTGCAATCCGAGACCCACCAGAAACCCACGAGCTACAAAACACGTCAAAGTCATGGTGCTAAATACTATCTGTTCCCTGCTTACAAAAAGAGAATTCTGAAGATGTCTATGATGTTAGCTCTTGCCCGAAGACCGTAATTCTTCTCAAAGCTCACACATATCTAGTTGTCTTAGGCACCCTTCTGAGACTACTCTTCTGCTCCTAAGCCTTATTGCATGCTTGGTGAGATGTAGTAGGCCCACCTAAGGCAGAG
Organism: Nycticryphes semicollaris; assembly: GCA_013400055.1. Lineage (NCBI taxonomy): Eukaryota > Metazoa > Chordata > Aves > Charadriiformes > Rostratulidae > Nycticryphes > Nycticryphes semicollaris. The sequence goes on from VXBJ01005165.1 coordinate 255,076, forward strand.
CACATCTTTCGTGGTTGGCAGTATCACTTCTACCATGACTGCTGACTGCTCATTCCCTCTCCTCTAAAGCAGTTTTTAATAAATTAAGTGCTCATCTTGAGAAATAACTGCTAATCTGGCTGATGACAAGCAAGTGGGTGTTCCTTATTAAGTAGGTTATTTTTCTCCCAAAAGTTACATCAAATAAATGTTCAACACCACTAGAGGTGGTTTGTGTGCTATTAACACATTCTGTCTTTAGTCTGACTTATTTTGGGTGATGGAAGGATGCTTTCAGCTTTGCATCTCTTTTCTATACAGAACTTCTACCAATGTCAACTAAGGAAGAGAAGGCTTGGGTAAGAGGCAGGTAAGTAAGTGCCAGATCATTGGTTATGGTTTTAAAAGGGGTATATTCGGTAACAGTCCATGTACCAGCGTACTAGCTGTCGTTATTGTATAAATGTGTATTTGATGTGTATTTTGATATGAGATAAAGAAGAAACTCGTTCAAAGCCAAATTAGGAAGATAACCAATACTGCTACTTAATAGGATAATGCTCACCGCTGCCCATTACACACTCGTTGTGTGACTCCACCTACTCGGCTGCCCTAAGATCTACTGCCAGATAACATGAATGTCAAAACACAGCACTGTAGACACTTTTGAAGTGGAAAGCTTGAAGCAAAAGCATCAACATATACTTTTTAAAATTCACATTGTTCAGCAACATGGTCAAACCCAGTGCAAATAATCACACTGACAGATTTATTACAAATACCGACGAATACTTCTGACATGTAAAACATCTCTGAAGCGTAATTTTGGTGACCTCTATGATGATGAAATTCTCTTTCATCATCAGAAAACTAAGTACATGGATCAAACCAAGCCGGTGTTTAGTTTTCTCCCTTTGTACATCTGCTAGTATAATGAACATACATGCAAACGTGAGCGAGATAAGGTGCCATCATGAGGGTGACAAACAATGGGGAACAAAGTAGCTTGAAGTCTCTGGCACAAGTGCTATTTTGAGTGTTGAAAGAACTTATCTCTGTGTGCATTAGGGGAGGTACAATATGAACAGGCAGTGAGAGGCTTGATAGGGGTTGTCTGGAATGAATTGTTCAAATCCATGTCCACAATAGCTTAACATAATATACCTTATACTGCCAAACTCACAGTGCTTTCCTCTTTGCAGTACTTTCAAACTGTATTCCAGCTGGTGCTATGAAGGGTTTCTCTACCGTTGGACGTTGACTTGGACGCTAACACACCAGAAGGATCTCTGCCACCACAAGAAGTCCTTGCTCTGTAGAACTGCTCAAGTCTTCCGTCCTGAACTGTCCTGAATTGTCCAGAGCTTTGTGGTGAAGATGAGCAATGCTTTCTCTTTGCCTAAGTAAAGCCCAGCTGTAAAAAGAGCATTCCTAGAGATCCTGCTGTTATCCCTTGCATTACTGCAGTGCTGTCAGAACTCCTCTGCCATGCAGAAACAATGCTGTATATCTTCTGTGTTTATTCTAGATTAATTTTCACATCTTAGCATCTTATCACTGCCCTTCATGGAATGCTCTTTATTTCTAAGAGCCAGAATCATGGTAAAACCAGGCATGGATTTCACAACATAAAAGTGGCTCTGAGTACACGAACTCGCTGTCAGGTGGAATCGTGAAAGGCATGAGAACCTGGCTGAACATAAAAATTTGGGTAAGGATCCCATATTCTCACCAAGTGACCCAAAGACAAAAGAGATCACAACAAACAGGCAGAGCCAGCAAGAAAGGCTATGTGGCAGAGCAGATCAGTTAATTGTAAAACACATTGCAGCTGCTTAATGGATCCATGTCAAAATAAATCTTACTTCAGGCTAGGGTAAATAACTAGAACAAAATTCATAAAGCAAATACTTCCAAATCATTTCCTGTACATTAATTGTAACACTAAAAAAGAACATGCAGGTGGGGATGCTTAGTTTGTAAATCAACCTTTTTAACCAAAAAAAAAAAAAAAGAAAACCAAAAATAACTTCCTTAGTCAAACAGAGTCTTCTTCAGTGCACAACATGGTCAGTGGGCACCTTGTATGTGCTCTAAATTCAGTAAACTCCTGCTTGAAAAAGGAGTATTATCCTTCAGTATGACCCTAAATAGATGCATGTAACAAAAACTGACTTCCGTAAATCATGATGTGTGACTTTTAAGAAAGAATCCTCACTCCCCCAAACACAGAATATTCTATTTTGAACAGTACGATTCAAATGTACGGTTTACGTGAAACCAATGGTCTTAACAGCCTAGTCCCCACCACAGTCTATCTCACTTGTAGAGTATGTGGAAGCCCAACCCATTCTGAAGAGAGACCTGAAGAGGAGGCACCTGAGCAGGTGCCCAGGACCCACCTATGCTGCAGTTCTCAGCTCCTCTCTACCACCTGCTGCAAAAGGAGCAAAGAAAATTCCCTGTGACAGAGGAAAAAAAGTCAAGGGAATTGTCAGCAAGAGCTGACTTGGTACAGCTGGCTCCCAGACCTCACAGCTCTTCCAATGTTTGGGGTATTTCTAAGCCAGAAGAACAAAATCATCCCCAGCAATCTTTTCTGCTGGATCCAAAAAACACCTCTGAGCAATATGAAAGGTTTTATCTGGCTCCCGTATCTCCCTCTCTCTGATGCAGCTTGGGAAAGCAGTGTACTGAACCTTAAGCTCTTGCTCCCTTTTAAGTTTAGATAAACACAGGAGGGTGTTGTTTCTGCATGTATCAAAGTTTCAATTTCCCAACAAGGGGAATTAAAAAAAATAATTGTCAATACAGTACTGCTAGTCCTTGTGATAGCCTACTCTAATCCTGCTATTAAATTATGAGTAAATGTTATCTTACAAAAACTTGATAAAGAAATTTATTCAACCCAGCAGGATACTGAGTTTGGAGAACAGAATCAAACCATATGGTTTCCATTTTTAAATTCTTCTTCACCACATCTATGCCCCTGCGTAGAAGGAGACACTGCTGAGAACATTTTGTCCGTATTCTGTTTTCTGGTGTTGGAAGACACACTGTTCTTTGAGAAACTCTTTGGAATCACTCAGTTGCTTTATGGCCCTCATGAACCTACAGATTTGCTTCAGAACATAATGAGTACCTACCACCAAAACCTGGACTAAGCACTTTTAGTGCATAATTGAACATTACATTAAAACTTGCAGGTGTTTTAAAGGGGCTTTTTAAATTATTTGTTTTTGCACAGTAAATGGGTATGCATAGTTTAATTTAGTACAAGTTGTGGTTTGAAACTGTTAAAGATTTGGTTAATTTCTTGGTTCAGCAAAATCTCCTATACTAACTTCAGATATTCAAGCGCTGGGTTAATCACCTGTCAGATGCGCCTCTTTTCAAGCACTGGTTTACATTTTCCACTATGTGCAAAATAGGACCTCCTTATGGACCTGAATTAAAAGTTAGAGCACTGCTTTGATGACATTCTTTCCAATGGTCATGTGGTTTTGACACAAAGCTAGCTCCTTTCTTATTAGTTGTCCCTTTGACTCTCTGGTACTTCAGAGAGAAAGATGGTATTTTCAAAATATCCAAATATATATCCAAGTAGTCCTCATTGTTGTTTATTATTTTACTTGAGAGATAAATAATAGCTCCAAATAAATTAACATTATTATTAAAGCCAACTATTGTTTTGACTGTCTTTACAAAATTATTAAAATTACATTTTGCCCCTTAATGTAAAGACTATTTTTGATGAGTTAGGATCTGTGTACTAAAAACAACCAAACTCAACACAAAATACACCCCCGAAATACCCTAACCCAATCGATTTTTGGCTTTACTGACAATTTGGTAGTCTTACATGCTGTTATAAATTCTTCACAAGTTCAAGAAAGTTTTCTTCAAAACCTCTCTATCTTTAATTGTTCGTTTATTTTTTGCATATTTGTGTTTTCAATAAGAACAGTGGATAAGAGCAGGTATCGTCATCATTGGTGAGCAGTTACTAGCACAAACTAGTACTGCTCGGGAACAAATGAGCTTTTCTTCAGGCTCAGTAGGTTACAACTTCAGATTTCCCTGAGAACATCAAAAGTAACAAGAACAGTTATACTACCAGCTTTTACAGTTATCCACCCATAGAAGAGCAGATGCTCAGCATAATGGACATGCACGATATCGTAGTGTGAACAAATGCTCTCTCACTTTCTTGGACAGTATTAATTTTAATGATAAAAAGCAGTATTTCATTAATACATATCTGGTTTATAGTGTACCAGCTCTACATAAATTTAACTATTCCATAGCTAAAAAGAACCATGAATTGAAAACTCTTAACGAACAGCAACGTGACACACAAGAAGATTTTGGAGATTATTATTTTTCAACCACCCATTTTATTTCTCTTAAGAGTAGCTATTTCCTGGTTTAGCCGAGGATGAGCTGTGCGGATAGAGGAGAAATGTTTTTAGAATCAGGAAACATTTGCTTCTTCTTGCTTTGTAGAGATGCGAATAATCTCTATCCATTCCTTAGAAGCTGACTGAAAGTCAAGGGGAAAAGTCCTGTTAACATCCTACAGCTATTTTTATGACATTTTGCAAAGGTTTTTCAATTAGTATGCTCCTTTTTGCACAACAAATTGATTATCTTAAAAGCACAGGACCCATTGTACAATGCCCTTCCATTTAGCACAACTGAGGAAAATTGCTTTTATAGTATCCCTGGGTATTCTAAATGTTTAAGACATATTACGGCTGACACTAAAACAGCATTCCTAATGTGGCTTTCCAGTGTGTACTAAACCAACAGATTTCCAACAAATTCCCTGCCGAGGTGTTTTCTCTGTCAATATAAAAATCAAGAAAGAAAGTAATGGCATGTTTATTTAGTTTGATTTTATAAGGTTAAGAATGTTGCAATATGTGAAAAAAAGCAGTTATTCTTCAGTACTATGATGACACAATCATGGAGAAGGAAAATACAAACAAAAATCCTTGAAGCCCTGCCCTCAAAGAGCTTTTGGAGTTGGAGGGGACAGCTCTGAGAAGAATTCTACTAATCAACAGCAGTAGACTGAAATAATGAGAGATTTCAAAACCCAAGTATAAAATCTTTACATTAAGGTTTGTTTGGTGGCCTTTTTGTTAATTTTAAAGAAAAGAAAAAAAAAAGGGGGGCAAATTCTGACAGATGAACCTGTAACTTCTCTTCTAGGCTCTGACAAGTTTATTGGCATCTGTTGCCTCAGTCACTCTACTGAGGATGTGAATATAGATATTTGGCAGAACTAGTACTAATAATCACCTCACATGTTCAGGGTGAGGCTTTTTTTTACAAAGCCCCGATTCTTGGCCTATCCTTGCTCAGCTGCAACATGATTTTTACTACTAAACACATGGTATTTATTTTCTATTGCAACTTTCATAGGCTAGCAAGGTAATAATATTCAACTTGATGGGAGGGAGAGACCAAAGCGACAGCTCTAGACACTGGAAAAGGAGAGAACAACAGCAGGAACAGTGGCAGACACAACCTCTTGCACTGCACAGATCATCTTTCATATTTCATAGACACCTAAAGATTCTCATAATACAAATGTTTCTTATGAAAGCCAGGATGCTAACATGCTGGTCCTAAATTTGTTGATTATGTAGCTTTTTAAACTGTAAAGATGTAAGATGTCACATGCTGTGAAGAAAAAAGGAATTTCAAGCAACGAACTGAGAAAAATGATCCTGTTCAGTGTTTCTTGCAGCCACTGCCCCTGCAGTAACCCAACCTAACTTCTGACAAGCTGAGGTGATTTAGCATAATCTCTGAACCATCTGCTAGGCTATCTATCAGTTCAGTAGCCTTGTTACTTTACAATTTATAGGTTAAGCAGGATAAATAACCTATCAGAAACACAAATGGATTTCTCTCTTTGACACACTTTGAAGTGTAACTATTGCCTAAGTAACCATAGCTTGTTTAGTCCTAAACTGAAGAAAAAGAAAATAAAAATCACAGTAATGCATTAACTATAGCGCCTGTTATTTCAGAAAAGGAAACTGTTTACGTTGATCATCATTTTTACCGGTTATGAAATCAACAGTTCAGTAGACCTAAGTAAATACTTCATAACTTTTTTTTGCCTACACTTTCAGGAGACTTTTCTATGCACCCATTTGAAAACTCATATGCAAAGTATTTCAAAATGTATGAACTGTGCAGAGTTACGTTATGTTTTCAAACATCTGTTTGCAGGGATACAAAAGCTGGTTGATATTATAAGTGCTGTCTCCTGCCAACATTCTACTGATGACCAAATGTTAGTGAAACATCACTCTGTGTTTTTCTTATAAATGATGTGGCATCGTTCTCTGAGAAAAATATTTCAGAGTTGGGTGGAATATGAAGTAAAGTACATAAGACTGAATGGTTTAGAAACTAACTTCCTACTATTCTACTTCTAACATAGTATATTGTAATATATAATATATATGATGTACTCGTACACTGAAAGCATTACAGAAAGTTATGCCATAAGGCACTGAACGGAGGACCATTCATACAAAAATGATTGGTGCAGTTATTCAGATAGTCACAAACACTAAATCTCAAAATTATCATATATTGAGACATTTGCCTAAGAAATTATCAGCAAATGCTACAACATTAGAAAAAAATCAAAATATCCGCCCCTCAAATTTCTGCCTTACAAAGGAGGCTGCACTTTCCAACCTGTATCATTCAGCATCCAGTTCAGGAGAACAAACTACGGAGAATACTTATTTTACAAAATGGGATAAATAATTATGAAGATATTTGGAATTCTTGGCTAAACCAATTTTTAGTACTAGAATCATTCTTACTCAAAAAACCATATGATAACCTACATTTTCTGCAGGAATTTGCCTGTGCATCTACTGACAAGGTTATTCAGGTATATGGGAAGGGGTTCCAGTTTCCTACAGCTATGAGATGCAAGAACAAAGCCATGTTATGTTAAGAAAGCAAATGGTCTCACCTTGTTGTGCTGTTACCCTGACACTACAAAACAGACACAAATAATACCTGGTTATAGGTAAAACACTGAAAAAAATTTGCACTTTACGCACAACTGAAAGCAAAAACCGAAGCAATACCCTTTGAAAATAAATTATCGTAGTTCCTACGGCTCCCAGAAAGAATATAAAAAAATATGAGAGCACAGTTTCACATAGGCATGAAAGACACAGGGTTTTTTTGAAAATCATATTTCATTTGCAAGCAAAATAATAAAGTTCTGAATAGGTTCAAATTACAAATCTAGAATATTATTTCGACAGTCTAGCAATTTCTTTTATTTTTTTTTTCCTACTGAGAAATGATCACTAATCAAGACAATGATTTGGGAAGATGAGAAATTAAATCAGATGAATGCTAATATGTATTTATAAGCCAAGCTCATGGCAGGTCTACAGACATGCATGTATTGATTTACCACTGCTAGCTGTTTTAATCTGAAAGTAAGGCAGTATTTCTACACCCAACCATAAATCTTGGCAAATTTCAGCCTCACCAACTTTGCAGAGCCTACACTAACAGCCTGAAAGAATAAAACTATGAAGACGTAAAAGAGCAGTTCTTGTTATTCATAATTTATAACTCCTTTCTCTTCTCTGTTCTAAACAGTACAAATCAGCTTGGGAGCATAAATTAGTCTCTCTACCTGAAGACCTTTTATTTTTCAATTCCTCCTCCATCCAAGGAAGCCAAATTCAGCCATTGTCAGCATATGATGCATTGTCTTATATTTTGGCTTTCCCTAAGCATATTTCTTTTTCTTGTGGGAGGGAATTAAGGACAAGGCAAGGGGAAAATAAAATTGTATATCAACACCTCCTAGTACTTTTTTTTCCTTGCTTTAATCAGACAGTATAAATCAAAAGGTCTACAGTCCTACCTAGTGTGAGTCTACCTCCTGGGTGGACAGACAGACACCTCTTCATGCTACAAGCCTGCATAGCTGCAGAAGATTACTCTTTAGTTTATTCTTGCCGATTAATTTCACTTCTAGTGAAGGTTGCTTACCAAGTCTTATATCCTCAGTTTAAATAAATGACACTCCAAAGAGTATGTTGGCTAAGTCTTCAAAACCATGGGACTGAAGATTGCCAAAATACAAGGGCGCTTTCTGCCACATTCCATTTCCTAAGCCCTGACCCATCTGTCAACTTTGAACTACAATAAAACTGTCTTATATTGTGTAAATTACATATATACAAACATATATATGTACACACACACACATATATAATTCTTGTTCTCACATATATCTTGTATGAAATATGCTTGGTCACTGGAACAATACCTGTCATCAATTTTTTTAAATATGTCAGCATATTTTTTATGTTTTCCTTCTGTTTTTCTAATATTAAGACAATAAAGATCTAGCAGGATGAATCCAAGACCTGGCCTGCTGGGTTAAAATACCTTCTACACAAAGATATCTGTATGTTCTTACCTGCAACTTGCATTAATTTAACACCCAATCTGGGAAAGCGCTGACTGTCCCTCTCCTGTCTGGAGGGCAGAAGAGCAAAAACCCCAATACATTCAAGTAACTTCCAGTCTCTCTGAACTGCATTTTAACAGTGTTTCTTTTATTAAATACTTGCAGTAAAATCCTGCTTTGAATAGCTATTCTGTACTGGAATTAACACATAATTATGAAGAAGCTGTACAACTGATATCAGAGTCTGATCTCCTTTAATTTCTGGTAACTTCATGTCATTCATACTAGAACAGCACTAAATGGACAAATTATTCAAAATCACTTCCAGAGGCCTTGCCCCCTTAATAGCATGGCATGTAGACTTGATCCTTATTTGACAAATATCTGCTTCTCTAGTCTGAAGTCCCAGCTGTGCTGAATAGCAAGTATCTCCATTTCAATAGGGAAAATGGCTGTGCTAAAGAAGTTCTCTCCAGGGGTCAAAATACTTCAGAAGGGCATTTAAGTGTCTGTATGTTATTGAGCAGAAACATCAGCTCACATATTATTGATTACAACTGCATGGCTCTGTTGAAAAGATGTCTGCAGTAGTATTAAGTGCTGAGATATGGACAGAGGAGTGTTACGCATTAAGAAAAAATACTACCCATCTATTGCCAAATTTTAGATACATGAGCAATCGCAAGCTGTAGCACAAAAACTAAAGTGCAACCTTTGTGGCTGATGCGTCAGGGTCATATTCAGTGACACTTCCTCCGCTGCTTAAGATAGTCTTTTGAATATTGATTGAAGCAAGCAGGAGGCAGAGTTTGATTTCTGCAGTTTTGCAAAGAGAATGTAACAGACACGTATCTGGAAATTTGCTTTTGGTAGCTTAAATATACCATTTTCTTTAAAAACACCATTAACCTCTTCTGATCCCATCACTAGAGCAGCTAGTCAAGTACAACTGAAGTCTTCTGGAACCACTGCACATTTAACCTGCTTTTTACCCCGAGCTCAAGACAGACCTGCAGTCACAGCACACTGCCCGCTACCACATTGTCACAGAGAACATACCTGAGCTGGCTGAAAATAAAGTGATCTCCCAGACCCTTATTTCCAGGGACTTCTCTATAACACCTATGTCAGATGCTACCACGGAAGGATAAATGCAGCATCCCAGACTGCACTTTGGGTGGTGAGCCTGAGGAAGCACTTGGGCTTTGTGGTAGGAACACCGACAAGGGAAATTAATCCTGGCCTAGCAGTGAAAACCCAGACCATGAACATATATATGTGTAAAGGGGTGACTCAAGACTGGGACAACTGGGCTCAAAGAAAATTGGGGTCCTCCAGTTGGCTGTCTCAACTGCAAACCTGGATAGCATCTACATTAAACAGACACGGATTCAAAATTTCCTAAAAGGAACAGTCTTTTAGTGGCTTCATGAACCCAGAACACCAGCAGCCACAATTCAAAAAACACATTCTCGTGCAAAGCCAGGAAGAATCAACCAACCACGGCATGACAGCAAAGGTGACAGGCAAGCCCCAAGCCAGTGAGGTTAGCGGTGTATCACAACATTTCTTGAACAGATTCAACAACATAAGCCAACAAGGGAGCTTCTACGCCCTGGTCAGTGCGTTCATGGGCTTTACAAACCTTTTTTATTATCGAGAGCCTGAGATGAGTATTGCTTTGCCTGCAAGAGGGCAGCAGCTCAAACTTCTCTCTTTAGAACTGATAAAGTACTATATGAAAGAAGCTGTAACTTCTACTTAAGGACAAATCTTATTGCCTATGTTTCAGATTCTGAAATAGTTCGATTACTAATTTTTCCTAGAAATTTATCTAAACATCTCGTTTAGCTATTTAAACCAACCCAAATAGAAAGCTTCAATATATTTTTATGAAAAACACTCAGAAGTAGGAAAATGTAATGGATACAGCTACCACACAGAAAAGGACTGAGAATCCAAAGAGGCAGTGTCTATATCCAATGTCAGAGAGACACTCATTAGTAAGGAGTTAAACAGTATGTAGGTCACTCTGCAGTCCTTCCTGCACACCCTCAGCTCACTGCATATCGGAAATGCTGTGTGGGAAGGCCAGGGAACTAAACTCACAGACCAAGTATGACTCAGACTGCAGTAATTTAATGATACTTTTCTTCTCTTAAATTATCCTTGGGATTAAAAGAATCCACACCCTCAACACGAAACCAAATCACGGTGAAAGAAAGAAACCACAAATTCACAGAACTTTTGAGTCAACAAAGGTATCTAGAAGCAAATTAATTATTAATAGTAAAGGACTGAGACCTTTCCTGTAACATACTCTATGGGTCAGAACAACAGAAGGTAAAGAATTTGAGCCCCAGTCAGATGTTCTTCTGGAAGCCCTCGTGGGGGTGATCTCAGCAACAAGAATGTCAGAGAACTGCCTGCCAAAAAAATAAAGGAGAACTGTCACAGCCAAATGCAGACTTCTACCACTAGAGGAAAGCAACTTGAGAGAAACAGCCTGACATTTCCTCCACCACTGCAGAAACTGAACTCAAGAATTGTCAAGTATCTTTAGCACAAGAATTAGCAGAAAAAACCATAAGATCCTGAAGAAGTCAGAACACCGGCAACCCATGTGCAAATACAAATCCAGTTAAATCCCTGAAGAACTGTTCCACTGAACAAAGCAGAAGTTTGGAAAGGACACTAATGAGCAGAAGAAAACATTGCCCTCAGAAATACTCCTTCCTGGCTATAATATAAAATTACAAAAATTTACTCTTTCCTCTGCACTTCAAACTTCCTTCCCTCCCCTTCGTTTAAGGAAAGGACAAAAAAAGACACACTAACTAGCACAATAAGAAAAGTGAAGTTAAAACGGCCTAACAGCACTAAAAGGTTTTCTATCGCAGCAATCTCCAAATTTTCATCCAGAGAAATAGAAACTAATTTCCCTTTTTTCTTGGCAAAATTTTAACTAGTTTTGTTGTGATTAGTTTTTGTTTAGCAGTGGGTCCCTTTTTCAGGAGGGTTTCTATTAGTATATTGTGAAGTACATGGAAAGCCAATTATGAAGAATTGAGTATCTGGCTTTACAGCTATATATTTAGATGTATTGTGCTCTGTTTCTAATTAAATGACCTTATTTTTTTATACCATGAGATAAAGAAATTAACAGTGTTCCCCAAACCTATATCCACATCACGACAATGCTTGGTCAGTAACCAACTTCCTTTGAAAGTCAAGTTCTGCTGCTACTCACCTTTCAGCTACTACCATGGAGGAGTCCAAATCCTCCTCTGATTAAGTGAAGGGTTTGGACCCAAGTGAGTTCAGGCAGAGGGCTCTATCTTGGGAATATAGACAGTGTCACCTGATCAATGAATTTTAAGTAAAAATTAAAAGGGCAACTGAGTTAAATTAGAACAATTACAAGACCAAATGAGTCACCACAAATGAAACAGAAGTCCTATGGCTCCATACCGATTTAGACCAACACAGGGTCTGCTTCAGGTCATTTCTTCATCAAGTGCAATTCATTGGATACATGGAAACTTAAAGGGAAAAAAATTCTTTCCTGTTCTTCAAAAAGGAATCAGATTCAAAATCTTTTCTTACCTTAGCTATCTACCCAATAACATCTTCATAACTGAAGATCTACTGAAACACACCTACTTTTTGCACTTTATCAATTCTACCCAGTCCAGTTATCCAAAACAGTGAGCCTGTGTTTCTGAGACTACCACCTCAATTTCAGTTCACATGTTAGGCGGGAACCAGTGACAGTTGGGGCTGTCCCCTCTTCCTGGGAGAGCCACTCTTTTCAAAATACTTAATGGCATTTCTAAAACTGCATATTTCAGAGTGAGTGTCCTAGACTTCAAAGAGAATTAATAAATATTTAACTGAATAAGCAATTAATAAAATGTGTGGGGAAAACTTCAGAATTTCTCATGGAACAAGCAATTCACTTGGGAAGAATGGAAGACTGGGACAGATTATTGTATATTTTTATAATGTCATAGCTCTGAATATTTGGAAGATGTTCAAAAAGAATTGATCCTAATTTACATAATAAAGAGTACATTCACGCTGAGGCCTTAGTATGATGATGGATTGCTTTCAACAGCAGCCCTGGCTAATGGTCTTTCACTCCTAGTACTGTACCTCTCTCCCGCAACATAGGAGCCCTGTAAGTTACCACTGAGAAAAAGGAACGTGGAGCAACACTTTCCCTCTCAGTACTTAAGATCTTCAAAGTACAGCAAATAGACTTTTGGCAACAAATAAAAAAGCCTTAACAATAAAGTTAAGACAAAACCTGCCACACAATAAAAACTAGTAGCTTCAAGTGTGGGAAATTTAGGGGGTTGGATACAGGATAACTGGAGGGAAAAAAAGGCAAAAAAAAAAAAAAAAAAAGCAGTAGATGCTTTACAAACACTTCTTTTCAGATCGCAGTACTACAAACAGCAATGTGGGGAAGGAAATGCTACATCAGTAGCATCACCGGATACCCCACCACGCTGACACCCTCAGGCTTTGAAGGGAAAGCTTCTTCTCTCTGCCAAACAGCTTCTCCAGATGGCAGCCAAAGCATTCAGACTTAACACTGGGGGGAGATTTCTGCCTTGGGGTAGGGCACAGCTTCAGGTTGAAAAACAGAAGGAAAAAAAAAAAAAACACCACCAAAAGAAAGAAGCAGAGACCCTGGAGTTTAGGTAGCACTGTGCAATTATGTAGCTTAAAAGCTCAGCCTTCCTTATCAAACAAATCCATGCCATGGAGTGCTAAGTGGTTTTGAACCTTCACACTGGCACTAGGAGCTGTGGGCTCCTGCAGGTACTACCTGCTTTCTAGGATCAGGACTTTGCAAGCCCACTGCAAACAAACAGGAGTCAACCTTGGCATCATCTAAGAGGCATTTCTGTTATACACCAGGTTTTTGTTGGGTTCCAGTTCCAGGTCCTTTGTCATTTTACATGCACACTAAACAAAACTATGTACTGAACTAGAAAACTCTGCAAGCCTCCATGGTCCAAAGGCTCTAGATAATCTGTCTATCCAAAGTTACTCTATTGGCAGAGTTCCTGAAACCAGAAATTAGTAGCTTGACTCTTCTTCCAGTGTTTAGACAATTTTATTTCTGACATTCAGGGTTTGCAAAAAGAAGATTTGAGATTTCTTCACTATTTATATTACTCGATATGAGGCTTTTTTTCTTCCTTTTAGATCTTCTATTAATGTAACACTTATTCACGACTGTATTCACTCAGACATTAATGAAAAAGTTCTTATTAATGCACCAGAATAATTGCTGATATTTTGATAGACTTGTGAAAGCTTGTTAATGACTGTGTCTAAGCCAAAAAGCAGCACTGGGATATGAAATACTGATAATACGTAAGGTATAAAGTCAACAGTGTTCTCCTAGGCAAAAATTCTGATCCATACTCTGTCTTAGAAACTAGTATATACAACTCCATAACTGCACAGAATAGGAAAAAAACACAGATTTAAAAAGAATGTGCATTTTGGGCTAATCTACTTCAATTAAGAGGGCCAAAGTGATGAACTAATTAAATGTAATTATTAATACTCAATTTGTGAAAAAAAATACACTGTTTATCTTGGGGGATTTCCCTTGCAGCCGTAAAGCAACAGATTGTTTTCCCAAAAAAGGAAAAAATTGTAAAGAGATTAAACTAAGCAACAGAAGAAATGGAAATGGAAGGAGCAGGACAGGACTAGAAATCAGACCATATTTCTTCCACCAAAATTGATTCTGTTAATGATTAACTCAACTCACACAGGTTATTTCAAGCAGAATATTTGTACTAGTAACAGTGTCAAAACAGATCCCAAATCAGAGTGGTCTTTTTTTGTGTTCTTCACTGGTGTTTTTTGCTCTATGTCCATGTATCAAATTATCAACGTTCAAATTAAAATTGACTGTTTTCCAGGTACTGCACATCTATCTGCAAAGATTAGATATTTAAGTGATCAAACGTTAATTCTTCTCCCAGCACCCCTGTCGGTCTGAACTTCAAATAAGGCACAGCTCAAACTGAACTGAGGCAGCAGAAATTTGTTGAATGTCCAAACAGGGTAGAATTTTAGGGTGGAAGTTGTGGGAAAGGATACGCACTGATTTTTCTCACTTTTTTTCTCAATTATAAGTTTCATTTGAGGAGAGGAATCTGAATTTATATTTGGTATGGGTGTTTGTTAGCTGGGTTGCATACAATAGTGGGGGGCTGTTACTTTCTCAACCTTAACTGCAGCTTAGCAACAATGTGGGGAAAAAAAAGTTTGAAAGGTTACAAAAAAAAAAAACCAAACCCACTGATCTTATAATATGCCAACATCAGACAGCTCATTTTTTCATTTCAAGGAGTTAACGTTACAGAAATCAGAGCTAGGGAGAACTAACCTTTAGCAAACAAAGCCAAGAGTTCACGAGATTTCTACGAGTTATGTGAAACCACATGAGATATTAGACAGTAGATAAAAGAATCTGTTTGCAAATACCGATTCTGCTTTCTACGCTGAACGGCAGCCTGAGAAAAAGGGCAAGCTTAATGTGAGCATGCTGGGGCAGAAATCAACTTGGGCTCGAAGCTGATTCAATTCTGAAACAGTTTCTGACTGCCTGCCTAAGTAGTCTCTAACAGAAGGGACAGGTTTTGGCACCTACATCATGGAACCCACTGCACAGCCTGATCAGTACTCACTAAAATATTCAGCAGTCCACCAAAATTAAACAATCCCTTTCAAAATGTTGTTGAACTACTGGTTATTCCGATGAATAAATGTGGCGCTATCACCTCCCATCTGAAATGGGCCCCTGCCATGGGGAATCTCGGGAGGGGACCCCCATCAAAGGCATTCCACCAGCTGCCACAGGACATTTTTTTTCTTGTGGTTTGGGGAAAGGGAACGAGGATTCCACCTCCCTACAACAAATACCCACAGACCTGCAAACACATAGATTTTCCAGGCCCCACATTACCAAATCTGCTTGTTGTTTTCCAACGAGAGATCTTCGATGGTGGTTAACTTTTACCAATCTGTTTTCCTAGCGCTTCTTTTACAAGCAGCTGCGGCTGAACACATTCCTTCCACTCTCCTCTCCTTCCTCGCCCCCACTTCCTAAAGGAAATTCCATGGGATCACCTCTCCTCTGGCCCCACACTGCAACAAAAACTCTCATCTCCTGGGGGAGACGGAGCTTGTGCAATCGCTGGGTTCCTGCATCTGTGACCACAGCGCAGCCACAGAGCCCCTCGCTGGGCTTGTATGCAGATGGCTTGTTTTTCAAGAGGCTGTGCTGAGGGGAGCGGCTGATTACTGTTAAGCTAAATACAACACCGAGTTCGAAAAACTTCAGTCTTCACTTAATCACAAAAGGGAAAGAGAAAATTAAAACTATATTTGTTTTAAATTCAAGGCTTCTCAGGAGACTGTCTGCATCCAGAGGATAAGACTCTGGAAAACAACTTTTTTTACTTTTCTCTCAATTACTATTTCCCAAAAAATACATACAGCTCCCTAATGACTTTCTACAAGAAGGCATTATGGTACAAAAAAATACCCTGGAACTCCTCAGAGAGGGTTTCAATGTGGATTTCATTTGATCATGAATATGAAGCTGTCTGAATTTTATTTCTGTCTAATTAAAGTGCAAATATTGAAGGGAAGATAGAGAGTCTTCCTTCACATCATGCCAGGCTAGACACTTCAGAACGTGACTGCTGAAAGCAGTTGCTACAATACAAAGGAAATGACAATTTAAACCAAATAGCACATATCCAGGCCAATCACAATTCCCCCGGCACACCACATAAATGCCTCACCACTGACTGCGGAAGCCAGACCTGAACAAAAGGGAGCATTTCAGTGCCCATGTGCCCCCTCCATCTCTCCAGTGAATCTGGCAAAAGGGACACACAAAACTGAATACTGTTTCATCTCAGCTGCAGAAATGGGATACTTGCTTTTGATAGCAACCTCTTAAAAGACTGTCATAGAATCCTAGAATGGTTAGAGTTGGAAGAGACCTTAAAGATCATCGAGTTCCAGCTTCCTTGCCATGGGCAGGGACACCTCCCACTAGACCAGGTTGCTCAAAGCCTCGTCCAACCTGGCCTTGAACACTTCCAGGGATGGGTTACCAACTACTTCCCTGAGCAACCTCTTCCAGTGTCTCAACACCCTCACAGTAGAGAATTTCTTCCTAATAGCTAATCTACATCTACCTTCTTTCAGTTTAAAAACATTACCCCTCGTCCTATCACTACACTCCCTGACAAAGAGACCCTCCTCATCTTTCCTGTAGCCCCCTTTAGGTACTGGAAGGCTGCTGGAAGGCCTCCCCAGCACCTTCTCTTCTCCAGGGTGAACACTTCTCATAGGAGATAATTACTCCAGCTCTCTGATCATATTACTGTCCTTCCTCTGGACTCGCTCCAACATGCCTGTGCCCTTCTTATGTTGGGGGCCCCAGAGCTGGATGCAGTACTCAGCTAAGACATCTGTATCTACCCAGCATACTGCAGCAGCACGGAAGCCAGCAGAGCCGGTTTACATACCGTACTGGTATGCAACTCCTCCTCTGGCAGTTTGCCTAGCTGAGAAACTGGGTGCATCGGCTGGGCAGAACACAAGTGAGATTATCTAAATCCCAGTCCCGAGGTTACTGCGGGTGTTTCTCTGCAGCGCTTGCACTGTTTCACACAAATGTGTGCCTGCAGAGGCAACACAGCACTGGCATAATCAGTTATTACATCTAGACAACCTACCTTCACCATTATTGATGTTACATTTGCTCTTAAGAGCAAAATCAGATGAAAAAGTACAGTTAAGGGAATTTTACTGTAGATTATACAAAACCCAAACCATGCCACAGTCCTTGAAGAAGGAATATAGAAAAGATGATGCTGGTACCACACAGCATAAAGCTGAACATTACAAATCACAGACTGCTCACTTTCTAAAGAATCTACCTCCTCCTGCAACCAAATGACATTCTGTAAACCTGGTGTTATTTATTCAGAGATATATGCAATAATGCTACTTCAAAAATGCACACATAGCCATCTAAAAAAGCTAATTTGTAGAGGACTTCTTTCCACTCTAAGAAAAAGAATAATAGATAGGCTCCTGTTCCAGTATAATCAGTATTAATACTGAGCTCAAAGGGAACTGTTTTAGAGACACTGATATATCACAATTATATGACATGAAATCATATTCCACATAATTATGAATGCAATACTTTACAGCAGCTGACAAACCATGATAGAAAAATGAAAGAGAAATGGAGAATAAAAGAGAAAGGAATGAAGAGAAAATACTTTTTAAAAAAAAGTTAGTTTTGAAATCTTCCATTCCTCTCTCCCTGGCCCACACCATCAGTCCTAAGGGTTATATTCATGTGCTGCAGACACTTCCTTATACTGAACTGAGCAGGAGTCACTTGCCCAGAGCATTCTGCCAAAAGAGGTAAATGTGAAAGACAATTGGACCATTTCCTAAAGTCCAGACGCGTCCTTTTACTAATGAGGATATGCTGAGTAAAATTAGCAGATGTCTTGCTCTTAACTGACCGCAGTGACGACAGCTCCCTGCTGCAGTAAATGTTTGAGCCCCAGTTCGCCACTTCTCAGTCTTAAGTGGATTTCAAGGAGATGGGAAATGGCAGCACCAGGAGACATCAACAATTACAGGACAAGCAAAGAACATGGAAACGTTAATATGCTAATAGCTGTCACATGACTTAGTAAAAAAAAAATGTGTGTTTTATTAAGATGAAGGAATTGAAACAACTTTTAGGTGCTCTTGCCCCAAAAGAGGGAAACATTAGAGCGTGCAACTACAAAACAAAAAGTTCCCATGCTGTGGAAACAAAGCTGCATAAGCACACCTGGCTCAAATGTTTCAAACCCACCATTAGCCCGCTATTCGCTTTAGCTATGCTTGCGTTCTTGACGCTGAATATTTAGGAAGGAATCCTTAAAACACTCTCTCATGAAGAAACATGACTTCCCAACACACACAAGCAAAGGCAGCCACAACAAGGTTCTGGTTTTGTGTGCCGACCATTCTTGTACTGTGCAGAACAATGTCCTGTTGTGGTAATTATATCACTAACTTTGTTACCTTTACCCAGCTGCTTTCCTAATTGTAATCCCGTTAAAAACCTGCATTACAACCATACAGCAATAACTTAAGGTGGAAGCCTTAAGTGAAAGAGTCCAGAGCTATAGCAGGGTTTTGGTTTTTTTTGGTTTTTTTTTTTTTTGTTTGTTTTTTTTTGTTTTGTTTTTGTTTTTGTTTTTTTTTTAACAAGTCCGTAAAGACTACAAACAGCTTGATACAAGTGACATGGTACGAGCACACAGCCTGGAAGGGAGCACACCAAACGAAAGGGTGCGCTGGCATGATGATTTATGCTGAACTGCAACAGGCAAACCTGGCTTGAGCCTCAAAGCTTGAAATCTCACCCTGGGACTAGGGATTGTCGAGAGGCTAAAGGGTCTTGCTGCATCATCCTCATTTAATGATGGAAACAGCACAAAAAGGAGGTCTCTGAAGAAATTCAGTGGTACAGAGATGCCATGCTACAGGCTAGTAAGTAAATCATAAGCAAGACGGTGGAAAGCACAGGGCTTTGGAACTGTGTAGCTGGGGCATAAAGGTCATTCACAGTGAAGAACAGTGCTTAGTGAAAAGTCTGGAAAGCACCTAGCGAATGTGTCAAAGCAAGTTACAAACTTCTGACTGAATCTCCTAAGACACAGTCACCCAAGTCCCTAATCACATAAGCAGTCTCAACAATTTCAGTGAATAACTGGAACGGATTTAATCTTGCATCTTCAGATCCAGATACTAAATAAGCTACAAGAAATGACTAACAGTCACTGAATAAGAAAATACAATTAAAGCCTAAATAACGTATTCACAAGCAAAAACCCAACACGGCAGCTGAAGGAGGCACATCAAGCAAGTACTGATAGCCATGCCAGGGGAAGGGAGTACAATTAGGCACAGCTGAGGCTAACACTGCTCCAGCAACAGGGCAAAGCAAGGGTCTGCTCAGCACAGCAATGGCCCTGTATGGGCTTGGGAAAAGAAAGTGGAAAGTGGTGTTGGGCAGAGAGAATGGCTGCAGGAATCAGTCTGAGTCTCACAGCCAGTGCTGAAGTCGGGCAGATTTCCTGAAGGCTTCCCCAAACCATGCTCATCAGCTCCTTATTCTAATTCTTCCTTTCTTCTGCTTTTGTCATTCTATTTAGATGATTTCTCCTGTCTAGCCTCCCACGTAAAAGATAGTATCTGTGGGCCACTGCATCAACTGCTTTGCCTACCCTTACATACCTGATGGAATGCTCTTATGGCCAGGACTGGCTCACGTGGTGCACCCCCCAGACAGTCGGGGCTCTGGTTCTGGGTTGGTTGTTATGACATCCTTGCAATAAGCATAATACCTACCTTATTCTTCCCCACACTTCTGCCTCTGGCACAACTGATATGAAGAAATTTGTTTTCTCAATGCAGAACTGGAGTAGCAGGCTTGAGTTTGTATGAACTATTCAGAAACTTGGCAGCTTCATTTCCCACACAAAAGCCAGTAACACTGTCTCAAAATAGCTGTACTCCCGGGTAAGCCTTCACAACAAAAATGTAATATGCTCTTTTCATCTTGGAAAAGAGGAGAAAGCTTCACCTAATAGAGCACTAGAAAGAACCAAGCAGATGAAGGTGAAGAGCAGATTTGTAGAAACATATATTGGCAAATTGCGCTCCTGCCAGGAAAGTACTTTTCCACAAAACCAGTGAACGTTTGCTGTGTTCGTAAATACGGCACAGCTGTGCTACAACAGGAAAGCAAGCCCAACATTTCTATAATTTGATAAGGGACTTCTCTAGTGATTCACCAAAAATAATTAATCAAAATAAAAACATGGCCAGAATTAGCACTGCTAGTTGTTGCAAGCAAAAACTAAAGCAAACATACTGACTTCAGTAAATAAAAGTCACTGTATAACCAGAGTTACACACAAGAACTCTGTAGATTGTTCCACCTTGTATTCTGAGGGATTACATTGAAAGCAGTATTTCTCTAGAATTACCATCACTGAAAATAACTTTTCAGTACAGTGTATGACACAAGTCCATGATGATCAGAGGGAAAATCTGTGCAGATGGGATGTTTCTGGCATTTGTAGTGACAATGACGCTTTCCAACCATTATTACGTCAACCCACAGGTGTTTTTCTGTCTTGTCTGACAACAGCCAAAAGATATAAAACAAAAGCCAGGGACTTTTTTCTTTACATCCACTGAAAATGGCTCATTGCCAGCTAGCTAGACTGTTTCTGCACTATGCATAGTAGGCTTTCTATCCATTCTCAGCATCAAGGGCTCCAGTGGACACCCTCTAAGATGGCAAGTTCCAGTCTACACGGGAAAAGGAGCTAAAATTCCTCTAAAGCCTCTGAGTAAAATCTTAGGCATTTGAAAATAGCCTAATAAATACTAGAAAAATATTTCAGAGATCTGGAGTAAACATCAGTTTCGTTATTTTATGTGTCTAATATTTTTTTCTCAATTTATTTCATATTGTCTCAGCTTAAACAATGAACATAGCAGGTGCTCTTTCAAGAATATCTTGACCTCTCTGTCCTAGCAGTTCAGGCAGATTTGTAGGAAGGAAACATTTTGCATCTGAAACTTGCCATAATCTATAAAAGTGTATTACTGAGCTTCTGTGAACAAGGAGAGAGTGTTGTCATTTCTATCCTCCTGCAGCATCAAGTTAGTTACTCAGGGTCTGTGTTGGCAGAGAAGTCTAAAGCTCTTAATTGATTACCCAGATTTTTGAAAGATGTCCCAAGGCTAAAATTTCTGGACATCTCACTTGGTTCCTCCACAGAAATGGAGAATTTTTAGACAGGGCCTCCTTTCCTCTTAAGTAAGACATTTCGGAGAGAAATATCTCACAGGAAGAAACACCACAGCCTTCCAAGTCTGTAAATTCACGTCAGAACTGACTTAATAACTTCACGGCTGTAGTTCTTGCCTTTTCTTTATTTGCAAAATTCATGCTGTTCCAACTACAATTCTGTTTTAAACAGGAGACACAACAGCAAAACCAGAATCTTTGACTATCCAAGAGGAAAAGGACCAGTTACAGCAAAGTCTTGAACGTATTTTTTCTAGGACGTTCATGCATCGATGACATCTAAGACTCTGCAAACCAAAACGACTTCAGAAAGAGATTAAGGAGCTATAGTAACCACTGCACAAATAGTAGTTACTGGGCGGCTCCAATGTAAAATAACCTCACAACTCTGTCCTAACATAACATGAGCGTGCAGGCCAAGATTTCTTCATCAGTTCAAAAAACAAAAATGGGAAGGAAAAAACCACTTCTGTAAAACACGCCTTTGCAGCTAAAATTCAAGTGACAAGAGGTCACTGTTGCAGAGGAAGCTGTAAAAATGTTTCGTTTATCAACGAGTCTTTTCACAGATTGATAATCTCTTCTTTTTTCTGGATAACACATGAATTTCAATTGCTGTTGGGAAAATGACCAAATGGAAAAAATTTTTCTTTAAAGACCTGAGAATGAATTGTTTATAATACTAAGGCAACTGATATGTGACTACTACCCTGAAAGTCCACATTTTGGTTAAAAAAAAAAAAAAATTCTCTACAAATTAGGCATTAGATTTTCTGCAATAGTCAAAACCAAAGACACCTTGTATAACCTGGGACCCAAGACTTACAAGTTTTCCTAGCTATTTTGTTAACTTGTGTTGTGATCTTGGGCATGTATTTTTGTGTATATCTAGTCACTTATCTGCTAAATTGAACATAAAATTACTTTCAGAATATCAAACAATAATGTTATGTACAAATATGAATGAGTCTCCATTCGTTCAGGATTTGGGTGTTTTCTTACAGGTAGTATTGAAAATTTAGCTAAGTACTTTTGATTTCAAAATAATCTAGAAAGGGCAGTATGAATTTCAGAAGTACTAAAAATTCTAAAAATTCAGTAAAACATTTAAGAAAGGTGATTTTAAACGGTGTATAAATAACATAATTGCACAGTCACTTGACATCTCACCCACATTTTAAAGTAACTGAAAGGCATGTGATGCTGTAAAAATTAAAAAAAAAAAAAACCAAAACCAAACCTTACACAAGCAAAAAAATCTCAAATTAACAACATTGCATGAAAACCTTCTACTAAGCCAAGCCCCCCCAGAACTCCAGCCACTACAGAGGATTCTTAAGCAGATCGACTATTTCTGATCGTAAATATAATTGTATAGTAATACACAGCCAAGATAAATGAGTCCAAAATTAGGCTAAGCATTCAAATACACAATGCAATTTAAATGGTGAAGAAAATTACATGAGAAGTTTGTATCAACAGATTATCTTAGTAGTGAACAGACCAGACCCTCTGTTGCAGGTTCTTAACAACAAGTTTTACATTCAGGTGTTAATTTTCATTTATCTGCGATTTCATCAGCATCAGGCAGCAGTACAGTTTTCACTAAAGCAATGAGTTACTTCTGTTCACCAATGTATTTCAACTTTCCTTGCTTCTCCAAAGTGTGAAACACTTTCTTTTCTTTCTGATTGCCAGGGAAGTTGAAACTTGACGTTGTACTACAGCACAAGGATTTTTATTCACATATCTGTTTTTCTTTCCTCATAATCCAAACCTTCATTCTGTATACCTATACTATAAGCTTTTATGGTATGACATTATAATTTGTATTTAAGCGTAGTACTCACGGTTGGCATAATTTTACCAGGTCTTGATCAGTGGTGTTTGGAGGCAGTGCTCTGATGTAAAGGTTTGTTTTACTTAATTGATCCCATCCTGAGTTGCTGCTGCTACTACTGTTGTTATTACTGCTGGTGGTGCTGGGACTAGGAGGAGCCATTGGGTGGGCTGGTACAATGGACTGCTGCAAAGGAAAAAGCACATTAGAGGAAACTATAGATAGCAATCACAGCATGCACATCAGCTCAGTCTACAGTAGCCTGTTTAGCCATTTGGAGCATTACGTTAAATCTGTACTTAATTACTCATGTATTTTAAATGCACCCGCTTTCACACCATGTTTGGGACACAATTTCCGGGCACGTTCTAATATACCCAACCACCAGCCAAAGCATGCTCAACACACGACAGAGGCTTAAATTGCATATAACCTCTGCTAAGTATTACTCATAGGATTTTATCCCTCTTCACTGCGGCATCTGATGTGAAAATGAAATAAGAAATACTGTTGCCCTAGGTTCTAGCAGGTACAAACTAAGTTGACATGACTATTTCACATGCCATAAGTGAATTATTGTGGCAAACATGAAAACTATGCTATTTCCTTAATCTATCCAGAAATAACAAAATAATTAGAAGTCTATTTTGTATCTCTTCTGGCTTTTAGTACTTCACATTATACTGTTACTGGGTTTTTTTAAAGACACAGAGGAGACACCGACAGCTTAAGGACCAGACTTTAAATTAATTGTGTGCCTTGGCAGAACTTTCATACTACCACTGATCTCAGTACTTGTGGATTATTTCAAGAGTGTCAAGAAAAAGATTCTGTATAATGGCAAAAAATTCAAGTTTCATAAGGAGATAAACACATAAGCATTTGTACCTAGTCCTCAAGGTACCTAATCCTGTTGCTCTTAAAATCAGACCCTAATGGAATGTAAAAACATTCTAGAGAAAATCTGCAGTAGAGTAGTCTTAATCATTTGCATTAACAACAGTGTAAAGCAGGACACTGTACATTATGAACAGGTCTGTGGTGTTGCAAGAGAGGAACACTTTAATGAACATACTAGAGAAGCAAAGTTGCCAGCAGAAGTCTTGTGACTACAAGGTTTTCACTGACCAGAAGAAGTGGCCACATGCAGCCCCTTTTCTGCAAAAAGCTCAAGAAGTTCCTAGCAAAGAACTGCCCTGTGAACAGGAAAGGCACAGCAGGAGAGAAAAAATAAATAAATAAAAAAAATATTAAAATGGAATATAAAGTGAGAGATGTCAGTGTAGACTCACTTGTTCCCGCCCCGGTGCCACCCTCTTCTTTGGACGAGTACAAATAGTTGCATAGTCACAGCCTGAACCAAAAAAATTATCTTCCCTGATCTGGTTCACCACATGCAGGTTTGTGCTACGCAAAAGCTTTGACTGTCACAAGGCAGGGAACAGGAATGTGTAGGCAGAGAGGAGGGGATTACACTTTACCTCAGTTTAAAGCACCCATGAAACTACAGCCTTAATACACAAGAAAAGTGAAACCATTTTGGAGATAACCTCGGGAAATTTGCTTGAAAATGTGTGGGGGTGAAGTGTAAAATGGCATGCCTTATATCAGATACTTCATGATAATTGTGTTTCTCTTTTGTGTTTCCCTAGGAAGGTTTTGAAATCTTCCAATTCGGCATATTGCAAAGTTTATTATGCAGCAGTAATAGCCTGGAACAGCAGACTGCAACACTCACCATAAAAAACAACATCAATATGTAGAAACATTGTTGCTCAATTTAATTGAACTGAAAGTTACCAAAAAGAAGTCAATATATTCCTGATCATTTAACATTTCAAAACTGAGTATCAATATTTCATTGCCATAGGGTTGGAGGGGTTTTTTGTTTGTTTTTAAATAAAGAGTTTTCAGAAACATCAAATGTCTTCCAAAAGATTTATACTTGGAGTGCTGATCTAGAATTTCTTCCAGGCATGATTTAAAATGGGAAAAAGATTAAACCCTCCCTCCAAGTTTGTAATGGAAACACTGACGGATTTTAACTATAGCAGCGCAAGTTGGGCTGTCAGACTGTTCTGCTTCCAGTAACGCCAGGCAATTATTTTTAGGGTTACAAGCAACGCAGAATGGCAGAGCAACTGGTTTCAAAACATTTTCATAACGAACTGCACAAACTTAGTCTGGCACGATGCTTCTCTTCTCTTCAAAAAGCAGAGTTCTCAAAATGCACACACTGATCAAATGCCCA
This sequence comes from Nycticryphes semicollaris, assembly GCA_013400055.1. Taxonomy (NCBI): domain Eukaryota; kingdom Metazoa; phylum Chordata; class Aves; order Charadriiformes; family Rostratulidae; genus Nycticryphes; species Nycticryphes semicollaris. The sequence continues at coordinate 280,583 of VXBJ01005165.1, forward strand.
ACTGTTCTGCTCAGGGTTTCAAAGCGCGCGCTTCTTTTGTGCGTGCACGTACAGCTGCCATAAAAGTCAATGTACACGTCCTGGTCTTCATCTTAACTGCTATTGTTATTGAAAAGCCTCTATTGCTTCAGTATATTCAGATATTTTCAGTATCTTTGATTAGTTTCACTTTTACTTTTACAATGTTTTCCCTTTGAAATCTTTGGTTTTCTACATTATGAAGAACCGGAGGTTTGTAAAATCTTGTCACCAGCCGGTCAAAGGCAGGAGAGGAAAATGTGTGTGTGTGGAGAGAGCAGGAATCCTAACTCTGTCTTCCTGTAAAACGTAAACACTCCATTCTGAGAAATTTAAACTTTTATTTAAACACGAAGATGCTCTAGTGCTAGTGGTCACATACAAATATGGCAGGAATGTAAATGTGATTACAGTTGTCTTCCGAAGTTTACAGACAGAAGGTTTTTCACTGCTTCCACATACCTTTACCAGCCTTAAAAGCTTTACAAAACACAGATGCTGGGCTCGCTGCAGCTCTCAAACCCTGCAACCCAGCGCCACACAGACAACCATAAAAGGGCCAGTGACATCTTACAGCCATACGACTTAAAACACATTTTTTACATTAAAACTTAATTCTTAAATCTGAATCACTCTTTCCGCTCTGTTCCTCATCGACAACTACTTGTAAAAAGCTAAATGAGTTTCGAGAGGGCCCTCTTTTGTTCTAAGGGGCTTTTCTTCTCCGGGCTCGGTGGCAGCAGAAGGCTGGGCGGCGGGGCTAAGCCTCCCACGCCGACAGCGCGGGCCAAGAGAGGAGCTGTTCTGCTGGCCTACATTGCATCACCTCCCCAAACGACATAAGCTATGCTGATAAAAGTTCTCTTCTGCCGGCACAGCTGCATCCACGCCTGGGGTTTTGCCAAGGTACCGATGTCAGCGAGGATGTATGACTTTTTTTTTTCCACACCCCTGGCTGATGGAGCGCTCGCTGGCAAGCCGTTCTGCAGCAGAGACCTGGCCAAAGCATGGGGTTGTTTGTTTAGAAACAGCTTTCACAAACGTTAACTGAAAACTTTATAAGTCGAAATTGATTTTGAAAAGTTTTGGTTTGCAAATTGTAGTCTCTGCTGCAAATTCAGATCAGAAGCCGTTCTTAAGATTTTATCATAGGGACTTTGCAACAATTTGCAATAATGTAACATACGTAAAAACACATTAATTAATTCTTTCCAAACACTGCATCTTATATTGAAACACTGAACACTAGTAGAGGAGGAATAAATCTAACAGACCATTATTTCTTGTGACAATATTCCTGTTCACAAGAAATAGAATTTTCACTCTGGTTAGCCATTTCCTCCTTAGTCTTCACTCCCAAAGGTAATTAGTGATCATTCTTTCTTCACAGCAGTTTCCCTCCTGTCATCTTCAACACACATCTAAGCAAAAGATGCCAGTGACAGAATAATCATCCCATACGCTGTATGATCACCCCATCCCGTTTTGGAGCCAGCTGTGAGGAGCTCCCAACACCCTCGGCCTGATCTCCAAGGGACCTTCCCTCTAGCCCTCCACAGCCCAACCAGAGCAGTGGGAAAACCACAGGTACTTGTTAGGAAAAGAAAAAGCTTGGTGACGGAACAGTCCCCCCTGGAGTGCCTTAAGCCAAGGAAAAGCTGCCTGCCTGTGTTTTCCTCTCAATATAAAACCCAAACGGGAATAATCACAAATATTGGAAAACAACTGGAAAACATACTCATCTTTACGTGAACCATTCCTGTCTTTCTTATAAACCACTCTATGCTTAAGGACTGGAAATGAGTCAGAGCAGGATTTTGCCTGCCAAGGAGAAGGATCCCTTTGCTGTCAACAGGAAAAAACCACACACAAAAAAAACCCACAACCAAAACAAAACGGAACAATCCTAAGAAATTCCTTTGACCTACGAGTTGAGAAGATACAAATCCCTGCAGTCTTCAGACTACAAAAGCCCAAGGAAACTCCAACAAGCAGCAGATAATTTGGATATACGCTGTCCAAAACAGACACAATATGGTAGCGATCCGTTTAAGTCTCTAACTTTGTGTTACCGTTTAAGTCTCTAACTTTGTGTTATAAAAGCACGTCTATGAAGTTATATAACATGCTAGCATTTAATTACAAGTTCCTTCTCTCGGCTAAAATTCCTGATGGGAAAAATACCGTGACTTTTAACAACAGAGTTAGTTCTCACACATCTACTCTAAATTCAAACCATAAATTACAGCACACGTTAACTATCTGATTTAGCCTGAACTGCTACTTGGATCACTGCACAGTTTCAAAATCTTGTCACCGGCGTTTGCCTGGCTTTGTTCAGGTGTCAAAGCTCCAAGTACCTACTTACCCTGCCTGACTTTGCCCAACCTCCCGATTTCACTGAACAACATTTCAAAACAGCACCTTCAGTAACTGGCATTGATATAGAAATTACATTTTTGTGGATGCGTGTAACAGTGATAAAAAATATTAAACTACATTAATCTGGAAAATTTCTGTATTAAACTAGAGGTTGTTTTTTTTTAATTATTTATGAATCTACTTAACATAGAGCTTTTCATGTATAATGAAAGCCAGGACTCAGGAAAACAGAAGATGCCAGATCTAGTGAAGCATGACACTGCCACATTTAGTGAGCAATTTAGGAAACAGGACGTTGGTTGGAAGAAAATCATGTCCCAAACAGAAGGAGGAGCTCAAAATGTTTAACAGAAATAACCACTCACTGATTAAAACAGTTGCTTTATCTTCCTTTACTTAAGGAATCATTAAACCTTGATCAATTACTCTAAGTCTGCAAACTGACGGCTGTAATGGAGATGCCATTTTGAGTGTCTTGCACTATTCTATTTCATTGTTTCCATCATCATGTCTGAAACGTTACAGCAAGCAAAACAATTTCTGGAAGCCTCTCCAAGTCCAATTCTCAGTGGACATGAGTCAACCAGTAGAAATAGAAAGATCTGCCGCTGCTGTATTCGCATCTCCTGCCTTAGGGTAGGTTCTCCGACTGTTGTTTTTCAGTCTGTCAGCACTTGTCACAGGAAGATTCACCAAGTCAGCTGCTTTCTAAGCATTTTTCAGGACAACACCACTATAAAGTGCAGAGAGCATCTTAGAAGCTGGGTCCCCCAGACTCCTGTTGAAAATCCACTCAGGCAGGAAAACTCCTGGGACCTGCCCCCTTTTCCTCATTTAACCATCCACCTTAACTTCTCCTTGCATGGGTAAAGAACATGGTCTCACAGTGATGCTACAAGAATCACCAGGACTACTCCAACAAGGGCTAGTTTACTGCCCAAGGCTGAGACCATGGATATGGTGATGCATGACCACACAGAGCTATTTACACACCCAGGATCCAAGCCTATTCCATCTTCTTTTAACCAGCAAGGATAGTTGTTGGTGCTCCAGCCACATGGAGCAGAGACAACCAGGTGCTGGGAAAAGGCAGGACCTCGTGGGTGGAGGCTGGCATCAAGCAGAGACTCTCCCTGTTACGAAATACAATTATAAATACAGACAGCCCAGGAGCACCTGGAGAGGCAGCCCTGGCTTTCTCCCAAAAAGCTCTCTAAATCTTCCATATCTTGGCATGGAAGAACTGTGGCCAAAACACTACAGCTGGGATTACGATAATGATGGACTACAATACACGGTTGAAAAATCAAGCACATACACACAAAAAAACAACCCAGAAAAACACCACCCACCAAACCAAAACCACCAACTAAAAAAATCACACTGAACAAGGGAAAAAAAAAAAAAGAAAAAAAACCCCTTCATCATTAATTTTATTCTTTAACATGAAAATTTTAAGAGGAGCTTTACAAGATAAAACTAGGTTTATGCTCTTTTTCTTGCCTGTATGTTATAGCCAAGTCCTATGAAAATTATTTTTCTAAACAAAGATGACAGTCTTCTTCATACTAAAAGGAAGTACAAGGAAAAAAAACCTTAGATAGATATCACATAAATATAGATAGATATCACAGTAAAAAAAGGAAAGTTATTTTCACTTTGACTTTTTATTTTAATTAATTTTGTCTCTCTTCTGAAGTCCATTGTGTTTTAACTATTTTGAACCATCTTGACAGTTAAGAATGAGAAAACTTTCCAGCAGAATGCAGAAAGCAGTCAACACACCCTTTTTTCTAAGCTATTTAAGAAGCCCTTCCTCAACATACAGAAATGCAGGAGCGAGTAGATGCTTTTCTCAGCTTTCTTTTAAAAACATCTTAATGGAAGGTGGCTCTATCAGCACTGAAATAAGACAAAGTCTATCATAAACCCTAGTCACAGCTCAAATGCTCCTAGCAATTTCATCCCTAGACTATTCTGCCTATAACCTGAGCTGTCTCACTACTCAGGATGGCGAGAGAACAAACCATCCTGCACAGCAACACAACTGGACTAAATTCATTCCCACCAGAAAGCAACAATTGCTAACAACACTAAGCAGTAAACTATTCCAGCTTGTTACAAAATGTCACGTTCCCGTATTTTTAAGGGAGATGGAACTAATATTACTTAAATTATACATATTAAAGCTTAATGCAACAGCAATCTTCTGCTAGTAAAAAAACACAAGCACCACATCTATGTGTTCCCTTTGCATGAATTCACTTGGAAAAATGGCAGCATAATCCTGGCCACAAAACCCATGCTGATGCTACTGAACACTTCCTTCATGAACAGGGTTTTTTTAATTATCATTATTACTAAAGAAAAAAAAAAAAAGCCAAAACAAAAACTATCTCTGAGTGAGAGACTGGAGAGGTTACACCAACAGAGCAAGCAATGGATGCAGAAAGCTCCTCCTGGTTCAGGGTAGCTCACCTAAAGTCTCAGTGATACCAAAAAGGTTTCAAAGTTCCTTGGAGCTCACCTACTCTACTGACTTCATCCACTGTCAGGGATTTTATTTGTCCAGAGACAAATAAAAGGTGCTGGACGCCACAACACAAAAGGTATCACAAAGGAGTGAGATGGGAGCACTGAACTGGGCTACATGCCTGCTCCTTTGCAAAAGCTATCAACCCTTCTCCCTTCTGCTTGCTTGTCATGAATCACAGCATCCTCTTTCCTCTGAGTTTTACACTGGATTCTCTGGAAAATCCTCTGAAAGAATACATTGGTACCATTATCCTAGCCATGACAGAATTATAGACTCATCTAAAGCAAAATATTTCCGTTCTTGTTTCTTAAATTTGAACGGGCTGAAACAATCCAACAGCTAGTCTGTGTAAAAACAGTATAAAAACAAAGTCAAGATGCTGAAGTAACTCAAGAAAGAGAGCTTGGTACTGAGATCTAGTGGACAAAAAAAAAAAAAAA